>JALIZH010007085.1:0-13378 GCA_030522465.1 Rhipicephalus appendiculatus
ACTATGTACAACAGCCGTTAGACTTAAAGGCCGTCGTACGTAACTGTGGTTAGACTACCCGTGTGACAAGGGTATTGTCAGGCTATGTCAGGCTATGTCAGGCATCCGGCGTTGTCCGGCGTTGTCCGCGCTCCGGCAGGTGTTATCTCTCCGCTCTCACTCCCTCTCCCATAGCAACAGCTGCGGGCGCGCGCGCTTATCCTCGCCCCTAACAACCGGAGCATGTGGTGCGAGAGAGTGTAGGAGAGGGTAGGTGCGGTGCTTCGCCGCTCCTTCTCTCGCCGTTCGCTCTCTCCTCCCTGCGCCCCACTCTCCCGTCCGCTCGCTCCTCACTCTCGACCGTTCGCTGGCTGGGCGCCTCTCAAGGCGATGGCGGAAGTCGGTGTCGGCGCAAGAAATGCATTCGCATTTCCTCACGATTCCCTTCGGGGAGGTGGGGGGCATTTTTTTTTATGTTCGGCACTAAAATTGAACGATTTGCGGCGGCTGAAACTGTGGTAGAAGACGACGGCTCCGCTCCTTGCTGCACATGACGTCACACGCGCCATGGCAAAATGGCGGTGGGCGGGGTTTACAGCGGCGACTTCTTGTTTTGCACTAAAATATTGTTATACGGCAGACCTTTCATATCTTTGTAGGCATAATAGACGCTCTATTTATAGTTTTCACTGAAAAACCGCAAATTGTTGGGTGACCGTGTAATGGCCCCTTTTAAAAAAAAAATGCTTTCCGCACGCGGAAGATCAGCTTAAGTTTATGTTTGCACACGGAGGAAGCGTTCTGACAAATTCTTTAACCACGCCATAGCAACTCAGACTAACTATATCGCCAATCATACCTGGGTTACTGCCGTGCTCTGAGGTGTCTTGTTGTGCGGGTCCCTCTGCATTCACAAAAAAAAAAAAAAAACTTTAGCGAAAAAATGGGGAAAAATTTTTTGAATTTATAATACGGTGGTGGAATAACAAAATACTCTAGATAATGACCTTTAAAAGTTACGTATTTCCTAGCGGTGCATTCATTAATTTCAGGGTGTCACGAGCCAAAACCACGACATGACTATATATGAATCCCGCCGTACATTGCGCGAACATATCAAAACAGCTACTTTGGTCCGTATTATACGCTTTGACTTCAATTATGACAGTGTCCTAAAGCGAAGAAGTAAAACAATTTGCCCAACTTTCATAATTAAAAAAATTGCCAGAAATCTCTCTGGAAATACCGAGATTATTGCATCTATATTCGCAACTTTTTAAACTCGCTCGCGCATGTGAAAGTCTACACAAGTGCACTTCGTAATTACGCATAAAGGCCAGAAGATTAAATGTGTCATGACACCCAATTTGCGATCATAATCTGTTATGTGGGCCAGTCCTTGTGCATTCACAAACAAGGTGGCGAAATTTTAGCGCATTTGGCCAAGCACTTAATTTATAATGGAATATTCTGGTAAACATGCGAGTGGCCTGAGTCTGGCAACACTGGCGCACTCGCGAGCCGTGACGTAACAAGCAGCTATATATAGCTGTGCGAGCGTCAGCATTCCGGCGAACGATATTAACGCGATAGCGTTAAAGAGCTCGTTTCGCAGAAATTTCGGCGTCGCTGTGGGCGGCGGCGCCGTTGATTGTGAGCGAAAAAATCATCTTGTCCGTTACCGAAAGATCGAGAGAGATGCAAATAAAATAAATAATAATTTCGGGGTCCTGTGAAGATCGAACCCAGGCCGTCTGCGTGGCAAGCAGGTATTCTACCACAACAAAGCCACGCTTCTGCTTGGAATTACATTGAAAATAACTTCCTCTGGTTGGAAATGCAGTGAAAATTAACTTTCATGCTTTACAAACACACGCGTCCTGTATACAGGCGTCACAATACAACATGTAATATTGCAGTAGTATTGCGTGGTACAAGCGTACAGCCGTCTTTTTTATGAAAGGGGAACACGCGAGCGCGTGGCCCGCGTGGTCCGGCGGCTGCTTGTAGCGCGTTCAAGCAGGGTCGAGAGCAACCACAGCCTCTTTTCACGTCATCTGGCGAGCAAAACAACCAGTCATTGGTGATATGGAACCCGCGGCAAGATTGCAACCCCCTCCCCCTTCAAGGTGATTACGCAAGATGCCCGGCATCTTACGTAATCGCCTTCATTTTGCGTAATCGCCTTGAAGGGGGGAGGGGATGGCATTCTTGCCACCTGTTCCATACCACCAATGACTGGTTGTTTTGCTCGCCACGAGATGACGCGAACAAAGGCTGTGGTTGCTCTCGATCCCGCTTGAACGCGCTACAAGCAGCCGCCGGACCGCGCGGGCCACGCGCTCGCGTGTTTCCTTGTATAAAAATGACGGCTGTACATTGCCATCGGAGCATGTGAATATCACAACGACATCGTGGTTCAAAGCCGTCCAGCCATTACAAAAGGCCCACACGTTACTGCGCGTATTCCCTTAAGACCAAGTAGTGGGTGCATAGCAAGTTCGGAAACATTTCCCGCTCATAAGTGCTCGTGGTTTAAATCATGCTACCCATTACCTAGTGTGCACTAAGTGGTTGAAGTACGCACTAGGGACAGGATATCGCTATCGCGTTCAACTAGGCGAAGCTTAACAGTCCCAATTTTTGTTCCGTAGTCAGCTGCACGTGAAATCGACATACTTCAGCTTTTTTCAGTTCGGCACTGAAATTGCACGATTTGCAGCGGCTGAAACTGTGGTAGAAGACGACGGCTCCGCTCCTTGCTGCACATGACGTCACACGCGCCATGGCAAAATGGCGGGGTTTACAGCGGCGACTTCTTGCTTTGCACTGAAATATTGTTATACGGCAGACCTTTCATATCTTTGTAGGCATAATAGACGCTCTATTTATAGTTTTCACTGAAAACCGCAAATTGTTGGGTGACCATGTAATGGCCCATTAAAAAAAAATATGCTTTCCGCACGCGGAAGATCAGCTTGCTTAAGTTTATGTTTGCACACGGAGGAAGCGTTCTGACAAATTCTTTAACCACGCCATAGCAACTCAGACTAACTATATCGCCAATCATACCTGGGTTACTGTCGTGCTCTGAGGTGTCTTGTTGTGCGGGTCCCTCTGCATACACAAAAAGCACTTTTTAGAAAAAAAAATGCGGAAAAATTTTTGAATTTATAATACGGTGGTGGAATGACAAAATACTCCAGATAATGACCTTTCAAAATTACGTATTTCCTAGCGGTGCATTCATTAATATCAGGGTGTCACGAGCCAAAACCACGATATGACTATATCCGAATCCCGCCGTACTTTGCGGAGTCCGAAATAACAGCCCACCCAGGGTTCTTTAACCTGCGCGTTAAAAAATTATAAGATAATTGTCAATTGGGTGTGTCGGTAAAGGTTCGCGATGAAACGAGCGCGACTTGCACGAAGACTCAGAAAGAACACAGGACGGAGCGCTTACTAGCAAATGAAAATTTTTATTTAAGGAAAGACGTTCTTATTTGCGCATCAGACGAATTCACGTCGCCACAAAGCATCCTTATTATCAATAACAGTGGGACTAAACGAAATACCGCAATGATGAACGATTGCGTATAGGAGGGAAGCACGTGTTGAATCGCTGCATAACAAGGAAAGCACCCATTCATGTGAAATATAAAAAATAGAAAAGCAAATTCAGAATCTTATAGCAGCACAAACGCCTGACAGACACACCTATCTCCTCTATTCTTGCAAGTTGCTCTGGTTGCACTGCAAGTTGTACTGCAAGTGCAAGTTCCACTTGTTCATCATGAACCTTAATCTACATGCACGGGTGCTTTTTCATTTTGTCCCCGTATAAATACTATCACTTTGGCCGAGTATTCAACTCACGTCCTTGCGCTTAGCAGCGCGACACCTTAGCTATACCACGGCAAGTATACGCGGGGGGCGTTGCAGCTCCTGAAATATTTCTCGCTAGTAAATCGTGTTCGTGATCTTTCCGAACAGCTTTCGATGCGGCTGGCGCCAAAGCTTAGGGGCTATGAGAACATATCTAGTGGGCGTGCCTGTCGGACCTTTTTTTTTTTTTTTTTTTGCTATGCGGTTCACCATTCACACCAGGAGGAAGCTCGTTAAACGCTATGTCGCTAGCCTAACCTATGCCTACTAATAATTGATGGGGTTTAACGACCCTAAATCCACGATACGATTATGAGGGACGTCGCAGCGGTGGGCTTCAGAAATTTCGACCACCTGGGGTTCATTAACGTGCACCCTAAATCTAAGTATGTGCGGCGGCAAGCATTTTCTCCATCGAGGATGCGGTCGCCGCGACTTCGGGTCAGCAGTCGAGCACCATAACCACTACACCACCGTGAAAGCTGAAGCTATATACACGATACACACCACGTTCTAAATCATATGTAGGATGACGTTAAAGGCTGTAGCGCTTACCTGCCGTGTCGCCTGCTGCGTTGGTGGCCATCTTTGTGTCGTGTTCGCCGGGTTGCCTGCTTCGAATTGACCAGAAGCGTTGAAGCGTTGTCGTCCCTAAGGCAGCATGGCGAGTACTACGCTGCGCAGGCACCTATCCACGCGGTCGCAGGTTCGCGCGGCTGTTCGTCGACTGCGAGACTATCGCGGCAAGAAAGCTTCCGCCCCGCCCCCTTCAAAGAGTGCTCGCTCTCGAACGGCGGAGCAACACAGCGATCGTTCGCGAGTGCGCTTGCGCATTCATACACGCTTTCCAGCGTCTCGCTCGCGCGTCGTACGCGCTGATGTAATAGGTGCTGGAATGCGTGAGCGTGGATGTCGAGCCTCGCTATGCGAATTGTGGTGATATAATTTAAAGCACAGCCGTCGCGCTGCTTTTGTTCTTTCATTCCTTCGTGCCTGTTCGTGCAGGTGTCTTATTTGTTATTTGCGTGACCTTCTGGAATGTCTATATATAAAGAGAAAGAGAGAGAGAGGAATTTTTATTTCCAGTTATTCATCATTTCCTGCAGCGCCAGCAAGCCGGAGGGGATGTTCCAAAGAGAGCATTGTACATACTGTAGTCGTCCGAAAACAGAACAACCATAATGCAGAGATTAAACAAAACGAACGAAATAAAGCAAATGATAGAAATATGGTACACAACAGCAAGGCTGTGTACTAGGTAAGCTGTACGTATGCGGTTTGTAAGAAAAGTAATCGTTTGAGGCGCAATTAAAAAGAAAAGAAGGCAGGAGACTTAAAAACAATGATAATATGAGATTTGACCGCACGTACGGTAATGACTTCGCATGCGCGCACAGATGTCTGACAATCTTTTATATTGAAGCAGTTGGCTGTAAACGAAGCGTGCGAGCTTAATGTGCCTACGGTGTATACAAGTGACTCTGTTGCAAAGATATCAGCAGGGCATTAAATTTGGCGCCGACGCTGGTGTGTGGATGGCCCCGCCTCTAATTTATCTCAATATTGCAATGGTCCAGCGGAGCTTACAAAGTGGGGCGGGGTGGGAGTATTGAGTAGTTGGCATTGAAAAATGCTACGAGTAAGGAAGAAATCAATAAAATATAAATGCCATAGAAATAGCACGGTTATAAAAATAAAGGAGAAAGAACGAACACAGAACACCTCAAATGTCTGTTTTTTTTTTTCTTTCATAGAGAACGATAAACTACATGAGTTTTCCATGACATGGACACACCGATATCATGGTTTCAAGCATTCGCACAACCGAGATAGGGCAGCACTTCTGTCTTTAGGGGTGAGAACACTGCGACGGAGGCACAATCTCTTTCGGTGGTGTATTAAGGCGAAAGCCTTTAATGTCTCATGCTCACGTCCGTCCGTCCATCCGTCCCTCCTACCGTGCCTTGGCACGGTGCCAGGTGGCCGCCGGGGCGCTCAAACGGACGCCGGCCGCGTCGGACTCTACAGCGCTCGCGCTTTGCTTGCGTAGCGTCGCTGTGCCCAGCGTGTCCAATCATGCAAGGAGGGAGACGCGCGCATAGCGTTCCATTCTGACCTACCCCTTCTCAAAGGGCACAGGCGTTCGCCAAACACACTTTGGAATTTACTATAAGTGTCCTTCAATTTTTGCACTTTTGCCCTGATAACAGGAATGATGATTCCCGGTATTTCTGTAGCTGAAAACGATTCTATTCCGGACGATGACTGATACGTGTAGACATGCGTTTAACACGAATAATATTGTGCACCACTGAAAAGGCTGCGTTATTGTAGCACAGGGAGAGGAATAATAACAAACGAGAGAGATATCACGCGTCAAGTTTAGAAAGCTCAGACGGACACAAATTCGTAATAATGGATATGCAGACAAGGTGAATCTGGCTGCCTCGTCTTCCGCAGATTAAAGCCATATTTCAAAGTCAACGCACTCTAAATGACATCTTATCGAGGCGTTTTCTATAGTTTATCGGTATTCTGTAGGCATACAGCTTCGTTTTGATTTTGCAGCCAACAAGCGGTGCTTGATAAGAAATACATCAATAAGCGCTTTATTTGTAACATGCTCCATGTGATTATTGCACATTAGTTCGCGCGAGAAACGCAGTACCGAATTACTGTTTTGTTGTTTATGCGGTTATTGTTAAGTAACCGTCCTTTGGAGACTTAATGGGCACATAAAACCCGCCTGGTTCTGTGATAGAATTGTCGAGTGTCGCGCAGAGCGCCTGCCTTGAAATTCCGCACGTACCATTTTTATTTATTTATTTTTTTTCATATTGGGTGATAGCTGCGGCGGCGGCGGACAACTACGTCACTAAAATCGGCTGTTGTTTTTCAGCACATAACGGTTTGCGCTGTAAAAGCAGCGCATTATTCGTCTTCAAGTATAGGACATGACGTGTGCGTAAATGGTACGTTCGAGCAACTTCCAGCGAACTGAGGTAAGCCATAATGGTCGCCTAATAGCTGCAACATTTACTTTAGCCTGCCTTGTATATTGCTATAGCGTATGATGTAAGTTCCACTTGTGCAGACGACGTGCTGTTTTTAAGCATTATCAGAATAAAAGTTTATGAAAAAGGTGACATGCGGTGGTGGCGCTCTTAAAGGGGCCCTGCTCCACTTTTTTAAGCATATTCAGAAAACGCTGCCGATCAGTAGTCGAGACTCCCGAAAACAAGCGAGTGAAACATCATAGTGCAGCCCGCGGCATGTAATTTACAATTAATTCTCAAAGACAGCTACAAATAGCTCCCTCTTATTTCTACAAATGATGTCATGTACTCAAATGAGCGCGCCATACGCACAAATTCACGGCCATCAGCTGATTTGAGCATCGTTAGCGGCATAGTTACTGTAGCCGCCGCAAGAAGACCGCCACGTGCCCGCGCGATCACTCGGGATCCCACTGAAGGTAAGCCGCTCTGAGGAAGACAAAGAAAAGTGCTCAAGGCAATGACGCGCGCATGACGTAACTTCCTTGCCCCGTGCCAGCACTTCCTGTTTAGCTTCCACGACGTTTGTCGGGCCGATGGAAGAGAGAAAGCAATCACAGCGTGCGACAAATCTCTGTAACTCCACTCGTACTTGAAGGATTCTAAAAATGTTTGTGGCGGTCGATTCGCGCGGTAATAAGCTCCGGAGATGAAGCATTTGATGGCTAATTGGAAAAAGTGTTGCAGGGTCATTTTTAAAGAAAATTAGTAAATAGGCAGTACCTGCATGTATTTACTGGCTGCGAGCTTGTTTTGCTAATATTGTGGCATTGTCGTGGGTTGTCATTTGTGGTTTCTTCATGTATGTTGTTGTGATGTGTACTTACCATGACAATTACTTGAGGTAATTAGCTGTTACTAATTAATGAAACAGGAGAAACAATGCTTTTTTGTCCTTAAGTTTAAATAAAGAAAAAATGTTATTTTTTTCATCTTATAGACGATATTGCAATAGAATCAACATGACATGACACATATAAACAAAATAGGCGTAAATCTCTTGTTGGGTAAAGTTCAGTTGTTTAAGTATTGTTACTAAGTTGTTAGTGCGGTTACTAACAACACTGTAGCAAACTAACAGTTTGAGTTAGTAATATTCACTATCTAACCAGGTATTGGGGTTCATTGATCTGCATTTTACTACCTTCCCTTACTCTGACGTTCGTGCTTTTTGTGACTTGTAAAAGGTTATCATCGAGCTAAAGAATATGCGGACCTTTTTTTATGTGTATCTTTGTTTAAGTACAGCTTATTGCCGATATACTGTCAGGATCCAGGCAGCTACTATGCGGCGCCCTCTTCATTACGCGTGCTACACCTCAATCACTTATTCAAATCCATTGACATTGGCGAATTACAGTTGTCTCAAGCTCATCTCGCTGATAAGCTGAGAATCTTTTGAAAATATACTTGCACGAAATGTTTGTAAAGTACTTCCGTAGCCGCTTCTGCGTGCTTCAATGAGCAGCACATTATTTGGTTCCTCTCTTGGCGTTTGCGTTATCATTGAAGACTTGAAATTGACCACTTCCCAAAATTTGGTTCCCTTTGGCCTATATCGAGTATTGAACCCGGTGCAAAATTTTCCGCGTACCAACGCACTTTTAGCACGGATACTGTGTCCCTAAACGCTTGTGACATATAAACATGAGAAAACCAGCGTAAATCTGTGGTTTCTTTGTGGATTAAAAGGGTGCACACTGGGCGAATGCACCGTTGGGCCCTGTTATGCCCATAGAAAAGCTCCAGAAGTTAAAAACATTATTTTAGACGAACATGCAACATCGGAATAGCAAAGGCTGCATAAAGCAGAATTTAGTAACCGGATATCTTAATCCTAAAATGTATGATCGGTACACGAAAGCCCCCGAGGACATCCAAGTGCGAATCTTGGCAGGTGTACTTCCGTCCAAAAAACTGAAAAAAAATTTGTATTTAAGAAAATAGCACTTGTACGTCTTTTTGCTGGTGATAAGAAGCGTATATGTATAGAGTCTGTATACTTGGTGCAATTTTGCTGCCACGCCGACTTTTTATGAGGAAAAACTATTTTTCTCATATTAGTAAATTAGTCTTTTACTACTTCAAAATTACCACGCTTGCACACGAGAAGACGCTTGGTAAGCGAAAAAATGCGCGTAAAAATAAATAAATAAATAAATAAATAAATAAATAAATAAATAAATAAATAAATAAAATGCGGGTGGCGACGCCACTTGAAGATCCCGCACAAACGCCATGACGTGATAAATACTGACGGCATTTACTAAGGTTCCTACGTTATTCCTAATCAAGTAAAATTGAAGCAAATACTACTATGAAGGGGCTATAGACTTACGAACTTTCAAGAAATATCGTAGAGCCAATGTCACCGCATTACTAAAAAATTTTTTGGAATCCCTGACGTCACACGCGAGGAATTCGGCGGGAAATTTAAAAATAAAACACTGTGTTCGATTTTGTCATCTAATAACATACACATGATGGTGAAATTTAATACAGTAGAGTTCGGAGAGTACAATTCATCAATATAAACCAACTCATTGTTTCACATTAGTGTCAGTTCAATGTTACGTGTGTGGACCATCATGATTTTAAACGGCAGCGGCAGAAAATGCAGAATAACGTCGTAACATGTATGTTGCGAAGTTACAGTAATGACAGGTGATGGAAAGCTAAACAGTTTGTTGGTTTCGTTTGCAAAAAGCAAAAAAAAGTTTTCGGAATGAGAAAATACTCGCATTCGAACGAAATGAAGGAGATCGTATTCAGGCGAAACAGCGGAAGCGGCGGGACCTTAGAAGAGACAAGACAATGCGCTGGCCATCGACTTATCTTTTATTCGCAGTGTACAATGCGAGGACGCAAAATACGCATCACTATATATATATATATATATATATATATATATATATATATATATATATATATATATATATATATATATATATATATATATATATATATATATATATATATATATATATATATATATATATAAAGAAAGGACCAGCCAGGAAGGAAAAACAGCTGTAAATACTGAAGGTCTTCTTAGGTACAAACTGTGACCGATACTGTTAAACGCTATAGCTTTATTTTTATAGCGGCTGCGTATCACTGACTAATCCAGTGCTACCACTCAGCGCAGACACCGCCAGAATGAATGGGAACCTTCCCGAGTGTTTTGGAACGTTCTGATAAGATTGCGTGCACGACGCTAGTAGTCAGTTTATTCTGGAAGTAACGCGAGTACCAGCAACGACGATCATGCATGTGTGAATGCCGTCGTGTTTCACCTATACAATGTGATTATTGACGTCATCCTCCCCGCTGTCATCGCACTGTGGACGTTAATTGCTTGTACTTTTGAGTGTGCCGTTTTCTGGGCACGAGTTCGCCCAATAAATAAGTCGGCATACACCTGTTTCACTGCTTGTTTCTTCACCATCCACCCCAACCGCGTAACAATAGAATGTAGAAGTAGATAAAAACTAGAAAGAAGGAAGAAAAGAACAAAATGGAGAAGGCAGGGAGGTAAACCAGACACATGTCCGGTGGACTGCCCAACGCTGGGGAAATGGGAAAGGGAAGTAAAATGATTAAAAGAGAGGGGATGGACGAAAAGAAGGAAACCATGAATAAATGCGCTGACGCGCATGTGATGGTGGCGCTATGCGATATTGAAAGGCGTTCACACAAGCCTTAAAAAACATCCTTAAATAGCACAAAAAAAGCTTTATCTGTCTTGCGAGCCGACGATCGATAATTTAGAAACAAACTAATAGCACAATAAACGTGTGAAAGAATGCAGCACAGATTGTCAAGAATATTTTTAAAAGAAACATCAACCAACACAAAATAGACGTTTCCAAACACTCCCCAAAAGTCCCACACAAGAACAAAATGATAAAAAAAAAGGGGGGGTGACAAAAACAAGATACGTAATACGAACTTGCCGGCAAGTCGTGCCTGCAAGCACAAGGCAATATTACACATCGCAAGATTTTTTAATTTTCACTTGTGGGCGGTTCGGTTGAGTGACTTATTAATCGAGCGAACGGATGCAAAAATTAAAATGAAAACGAAATGAGCAGTAATGCTCCCGCACGACAGTCGCTCCCTAATTTCATAGCGTGTAACATGGGCTTCAAAAGGCTTCAAGAGACTGAATGCACGAGTAGTGTTTTTCAGTCATAAACATGCTGTTATCCCCTTCGTGCAGGCATGTATGTTAACACGGAAAACCAGAACAGCTCTTGCTTTCAGGAAAAATAACGTGAACCTTTCCACAGAGTGTACGAGAAGATGAAAAAAAAACACACCGACTGAAACCATTTTATATACATGTAGGAAATAGCGCGTATAGGCCACAGGAAGTTGCATCAGTGGCAGGGTGTATGGTTTTCACATTATATCATTCCGTGTCCCCCCAACCTTTCTTAAAAGGGGCTTATGTGTCCACTGTGTCAGAGAAGGTTGAATTGTATCACATATACGAAGAATGAGCCCACGAATTAGCACGTGAATTTATAGTTCAGCTGTCTTTAACTGTTTGATTGCTTGTGTGCATGGTGATTTAAAAGTTCGCACATTGTTTTCAGACGCCAGAATCAGCAGTTGTCAAGCGTACCTGCAATCGAAATGGAACAAGACTAGCGCAAGTGACCGGTGGCAGGAACGTCAAAATTGCAACACGCGGCGCTACTGTTCCCGAGCACATAGCTAGTGAGAGTACCATGGACATTCCATTTTCTAAAGCAGGGATGGCCGGCGGAAAGCAGCCCAACAAACCGCTTTTTCGGAGCAACTGCAATAAATATACGGTCGCTCGCTGCTTAAGCGCAAAAAAAAAAAAAAAGAAATCGTGCATAGCCGCGTCTGCGGATAAGGGATGCAGAAGCGTTAATTTAAGATGTAGGCTTTCGGATGAGTAATATGGGCTGCTTTCTGCCGGTCAACCCCTGCTTTAGGAAATGGAATGTGCTTAGCACACTCGCTGTCGGCGTGCTCGGAAACAGTAGCGCCGCGTGTTGCTATTTTGCTGCTCCGGCCACCAGTCACTTGCGCTAACCTTTTTCCGTTGCGACTGTACAACAGCCTAAAAAAACACAACAAGCCTTGGCATTATGCTATGTCACTTCTTGCCACAAGTGTCTTGATAACTTTGAGCGATGAAAAATACGCCATGATATCCATTCGTGCAGCCTATACAGGTTGCCAAACGTAACTGGCGCCAAGTATTTAAAAACGTAGTCACGTCGGAAAATAACTGAACCGAACGCGTACAATTCGCACTAGCATATAGTTGCTCAGGCTATTTTTTTATTTCTGCCTGAACTATGTCATGAGGTATTTTTTAATTAGACATCTCTTTAGTAATTGGCTTTACACCCAAAGTATAATCGAAGAGTTGTAGAGCACCTTCAAAAACGACTGATTGAATTGTTTCTTCTAAGACGCCTCGCACACTCAGGCACTCCTTTTTTTTCCACGTTGCAAAAAAAAAGCCCTCGAAATATGAAAGAAGTCACGCGACAGAGCTCTTGTGCGCAGCTACTGTGCTGCTCTCAGAAGGGCAATCGGTGATCTGAGTGGCCTGCAGCGTGACTGTGGCCACGGTGAAGCGGCACAGTGTTTTGATGGTGGCCTGCGGCTGGGCCACCTGCTTTTGTCGGATGACGGCACAAGTACGTGCTGATGCCGAAGTGATAAAGCATCCATGAAAAGCTGCTGGCGACGAAAAACACGTGTTCGGTTCAATTCGCTTCCAACGCGCTTTTCATTTTTTAGATCATGGCACAAAAAATACGTGAAACAGCCTGTGTACACGTATTTTGGACATTTGTCGCAAGGAAAACATTAAATATGTTACTTATCCTCCATGTTCGACATCTTTCGTAATGAACCTGACCTCGGCACTAGCGCCAGTACCGCATAACGTTAGTTGATTGCGGTGATGAAAAGGGCGCATTTTCACTAGGGTGCTGATCGCTCGGTGATATAGAGCGCTTGGTTCTGTAGCTGAAGATCTCCCTAGCATGCCGGAGTGCAACCGCACCGTCGCGCGGTTGCACGACGGCGTGATTGCGCCACTGAGCGAATTCGACCAGCAGTGTGATGACAAATAGTCCCGACAACGTCAGACCTATGCCAGACCGATTTATGCTGAAGGGAGTGGGCCTCGAACACCTGGCGGCTCAGGATGCAAAATCACCGGCAATGAGACACACCTGCACGTGTTAATCCTTCACTTGTATCCTCACACCTACGCCGCATGCTTCCGTCCCATAGAAACTGCGTCATCGCCCAACATATCGGCTCATGCGTTGTTATCTCACGGGAGCTGTACTCTTTAGGAACGTAGCCAGAAACATTATTCTAGGGGAGGGGGGTTGGGGGTCGATCATACTTTATGCATGTTCGTGCATGTGTGCGTGCGTATGTGCACATGCAAA
>JALIZH010007089.1:0-35886 GCA_030522465.1 Rhipicephalus appendiculatus
TAGTAGTGGTATGGATACCACTCTGGCAGAAATGGTCATTAAAAAAGCCGGCAGATCCCACGCACCGTGGGAATCGACGTAATGCGAAGCAGCCAGGAAGGAGCAAATCTTGTTTTATATAATTTGCATGTCATGTTTTACATGTTAGGACGTGTCATTTATGTTCGTCATACAGTCACGTCGCGCAATACCAGTTTTGGTGTATATCAAGCTAGCGAACTGGACGCAAGCGCACCATGAGCGTGGCATGTAAATGGCGTTGTAGATGACACGCATGCCAAGATTTTCATGTTACCACCTGCCACTTATGTTCGCTATACAGTCATATCACTCAATACCAAATTTGGTGTATATCAAGCTAACGAAACAGCCGCGAGCGCGCCATGAGCGTGTGGAATGCAAGTCATGTCGCTCATGACATGTCATGATTTCCATATTACCACTTGTCAATTATGTTCGTCATACAGTCACGTCACTCAATCCCAAATTTGGTGTATATAAAGCTAACGAAACGGCCGCGAGCGCGCCATGAGCGTGGAATGCAAGTCATGTCGCTCATGACATGTCATGATTTCCATATTACCACTTGTAATTTATGTTCGTCATACAGTCACGTCACTCAACATCAAGTTTGGTGTATATCAAGCTAACGAAACGGCCGCGAGCGCGCCATGAGCGTGGCATGAGCGTAGCATGCAAGTCATGTCGCTCATGACATGTCATGATTTCCATATTACCACTTGTCATTTATGTTCGTCATACAATCATGTCACTCAATACCAAATTTGGTGTATATCAAGCTAACGAAACGGCCGCGAGCGCGCCATGAGCGTGGAATGCAAGTCATGTCGCTCATGACATGTTATGATTAGAGGCCGGATTTTTAGGCACTAAAAAAAGTGTGTTTTAGGCGCCAAAAATAGGCATGTAAAACACCATTTTAGGCCTCCAAAATCGTAAATATAGGCACAATTAATTTTTAAATAAATTCAAATAATTACAAACAAAAACGTGCGCAACCTGTATCTGTGACGCGAAACCAAAAATGTTAATGTTTATGATAGCGCAGAGGCGCCAATGGTTGAACATAGCCATGCAGTGGTCCCTTTTCGGGCACAGTTTCCAGAACACGGTCTCTCCTTTTATTGTCCAGAATGTGAAGTTAAGTATCCACCATCGAATAAACACGCTTCTGGGTCTGCTTCTTTTCGGCAGGGCTGGGAAGGGCAGCACAGGATTCAATAGCCAGACCGCTAAAAGGCCAGAAGGGTCTGTTAGCCTTGTATTGGCCGGGTCTAATAGCGCAGGGTCAATTTCTCCTTTTTGTGTGAACACCATAAAAGGGCCCCTTACCAGGTTTGAGCGTTTCGAGCTAGAAGTGTAATGCATGCACTGCGCTAACGGTCACGTCTGCCAAGATTTGCAACGCTACGCTCCCCGGAAGGAGGTGAAATGTCAGACTGAATGCCTCGTGCCCTTTATCTCACGGGCGCGCGCACCAATGCGGGGGAGGCGAAGTTCAACAAGGAATGGTCCTGTGTATGTCGCAGTATAGTACATGAAACTGCGAGAATTATTCCAGGCTACATGTGCAATTTGTGCAATCTGTTGCTTGAATAGAAGAATGAAAGTTAATAGAAATATTAAAACATACAAACGGAATGTGTGCGCGTTTTTTTTTTTAGTTTTTTCTTCGAATTGAGAGCGATGCGAGACTTAGCTGCCTATATTTCTTTTGTGTTCGTGTTTTCGCCGTTCCCGCGTCGTGCCGGCGCCAGCCCTGACAGCGCTTAGCATGTTTTTGGTGCATCGTCCATTACAGCAGTTCCAGCTGTGCGACGCGCTGTGTCGTGGTAAGGATACAGGATCCATGCCAGCCTCTCTAAACGCATAGACGGATCCATCCCACAGAAACAGGTAGTACACTGAACGCCGAAACGATACAACACCGCTTGTGCGCATGACCTGGCTTGGGCATGTCATGTGCACATAGTGTAATCTTGCGTGCGCATGGTGTGTTGATGCGTCAACGTCGTGTGATCGTCCGGCTCGGAGTTTCTCTGATACCGAAGAGGGCAGGGAAGGAATTTGGCTTGCGAGTGGCAAAGGTTTGAAGCTCACCTACCGGCATCATGCTTTCGCGGCTCGTAATGAACCAATTAAAAAGTTCTTGTGGTACAAAGCTCTTCATTGGGCACGCGAACGCTTCCAGTATCTCACTAAAATTTCTCATGTGACCTGGTGAAGCGCCCTTAAAGAGTAAATTACAAACGAAACACTAGCCATGTGCACATCTGATTTTTTTTTACCTACTATCTACTTTCCCCTGACGGCACTCCATGGTTTCGCATTCGCTTTCCATATTCCTGCTGCTGCGCGCAGGCACCTCCTGTTTTCTGCTCCCCACCACGCCCAAGTCTTCAAGGAGGTGCTTCCATTGGAACACTGGACCGGAAAACCGGCGGTAAAAGCCGCCCGCCACGTCCTCGGCCGTAGACGCCACTCTCCTCTTCTTCTCCTCTCCTCTTCCCGCCTTTATTTTCCTCTCCCCATTCCACTGTATACGCTGGGACGTGCCCCATTTAGGGTTGCAGAAATAGTGTGTTTTCCTCTCCCCCTGCTCCAACCGCTCGCGCCATGTCAGTGCGGTGGGGTAAGGTGGCCGGCGCGTCCCATTTCACTGCTGCTACCGGTTGCTTCCCGGATGTTTGTTGAACTAGGGAACTAGGTTGTTGCACCCCATAAAGTTGCGAAACGTCAATTTTGCCCGGTAACATGAATTACGGCCCCAAACTGTACTCGAAAGCAAAATTCGAGGCTAAATAACGTTCATATAGGCACCAATTTTGAAAATAGGCATTTATGGGCACTTATAGACATTTAGGCACAAACCCCAAAAAAGAGGCATTTATAGGCACTATAAAAACACTATAAAAGCCCTCCTTTACCCCTAATTCATGCTCATATATCAAAGTGGCGCGATAGGAACGCAAGGAAAAAAATAGGCATTTGCCTATAATCCGGTCTCTAGTTATGATTTCCATATTACCACTTCTCATATATGTTCGTCATACAGTCAAGTCACTCAATACCAAGTTTGGTGTATATCAAGCTAACGAAACGGCCGCGAGCGTGCCATGAGCGTGGTATATACCTAAATCATGTTGTTCATGACATGCACGTCATTATTTGCATATTACCACCTGTCATTTATGTTCGTCATACAGTCACGTCACTCAATCCCAAATTTGGTGTATATCAAGCTAACGAAACGGCCGCAAGCGCGCAATGAGCGTGGCATGTAAATCATACTTTTCATGACAAGTTAGTCATGATTTTCATATGACCAGCCATTTACGGTCGTCATAGAGTTATGTTATGTCATACCAAATTTGGTATAAATCCCATTAACGATACAGCCGGGAGAGCACAAAGTCGTAGGCGGCTAGATAGATAGCTTGATAGATAGATAGATAGATAGATAGATAGATACGCTCAAACTCGCCGATGTTCGCTAAGAAATGCTTCGCATTTAATATCACAAGCAACAGGCACTTGCTGTCTGTTGAAAAATGCTTTGTAGCACACCCGCCTGGAGGTACACTGAATACTAAAGTTGTAAAAAATAAACGAAGTATACACTAAACACTCAAATTGTAAAAATTGAAGCAAATCATTTGCCCAAGTTCCCCTAGGGCATTGCACAACAAATTATCACAGAAAACAGGAGAAATTAAAAAATAACATTGATCGTGCGTCAAACGAAATTGTGAAATGTTGCTAAAACTGAAAAACTTATTTTGCATGCACCGCAACATATAGGACATATTGCAGTGGCATGGATAGAGCAAACTGGTGCATACACAGCGAAAAAAAAGTAACATTACATGTGTCACTAGAAAATGACTTTGTTGTGACAATCGCACACGTAAGTGGTGCCAACACAAATATTTCACTTTGCGTAGTTGCATAGGCTCAGCAAAGAGAATGTAAAAGCTCGTGCTAGTCTGAACATGTACGTAATCTCTTAGTGCATCAGGTGAAAGCACTTGTATCGTGTCCGTTTATGCTCCTAGTGACACCACGCTACTACCATTTTTCACTGTTACAGTCATACATGGTGTGCACGTCATTTCAGAAAGCTAACCGATGAGGGTCAAAGCAACCTGTGAAGACATGCTTGCACTCACGAGCAGTGTCTAAACACCAATTTCTGCACTTGATCTGGTGCACTGAAAAAAAATTGAAAGAGAAATGAATAATTAACGTTAAATTAAAAAGAAACGAAAAAAAAACATGAAAATCACAAAATATATACAAAAAAAAAAGAAGATATTCAAGGCTGAGGGGACGGGGGCGGCTGTGATGGCGGGGCGGGCAGAGCAATGCCAGGCACAAGGGCACCCAGGAGAAGTTCGAGGGCTGTAGCGATGTGTTCTTGGGCTGAACGCATGCCCCTCACCTCCTCCATGAGCTCCCGGTGATGCTGCGAGATAAAAAATTTCACTTACTGGATTAGAGTGCATTCCACGCATGTGGATCCTTCCCAATAACTGCCAGGCATGCAGATGCAGGAATGCTAGAGCAGACAGGAAAGCGATAGGATACTGCGTGTTTCATGAGAATATGACGCATTAAAGTACTTATCCATCATGGGGTTAAATATTGCATTAATAAAAAGAATAAAGCCAACCTTGTACTCTACACTGATGTATCGTGCAGCGAAAGTGCACGACATAACGTTTCAGCTGTTTTTTTCACTTGTTTCTTTTAAGCCAAACATGCAACGCTGAACCAGTTCTTGTTAATCTTGACACAATCACTTTAAAATAACCTCGCAGATACCTCGTGTTTGGGCATTTTCTCATTACATGAGTACCGAAACAAATTTTTGACACCAACTTGGTTATAAGGTACACAGCCACTAGTAACTGTCGGAGTACATGTTCCAGATTGAGACTTTTCCTCGAAGAGATGTTCGCAGAAGCTTAAATATGTTTTTCATACGTTCTAAACTCTCTTGACTGTTGAGGTGTGCTAGACATGCAACTACGCAAATGTCCCGTGTCTAGCTAAGCAGCCAGCTGAAAGCTCTACAGCAAAAGTGCCTCAAACGCAACATGTTAATGTGCGCCATGCAATGACCAGTTTATGTCTGTGTTTTCTATCACCACGATCATCACCATTAGTATGCAGTGTTTATGTTTTGTAAGAACATTACTTATCCCTTTGTACACAAATGTAATGAACGTCGTCCTCGCTGCACAAAATGTATCACTGTACTTTAGCTGTAAATGTAACATGCAGAGGACAAAAAAGTTTCCTACTCTGTCACTCCAGTTAATATTTACAAGCTGTCTGTACTTTAGGAATTTGGCATATTTGTGTTTGTTCATTCGGTCAACATAATCTCTTCACACCGTACAGTGAACGATCCTGTGAGTTCACTGTAAAATCCTGTGATATCCTGTGAAATGAACGAGCCTGTGAGTTCTATAAGGTATGCTAAGTAAGGTTGCCACGCTTGTTTTCAACTATGCCAGCTGTAAGTGGCTAAGACCAACAGGCAATGCAATCTCCTTTCACAAATGGTTCTGGTACGTACTTCTCGTGCCTCTGCCTGGGTCTTTTCCAGCACCCGCAGCTGCCTCCCACACTCGTCGGAGAGCCGGCCAACCACCTCCGGAGGGGGGGAACCATGATGATGCCGCCCTGGTCGTCCATAAGAAATTAATGCGGAGCAATTTTTTTATAAGGCACACATGAAGTTTATTTGACCATTATCATAGATACAAGGTGCCATACACATGGGCAATGAAGAGTAAAGGAACTGAACAAGACATTACAACAAAAGGCAAATTAAGGGTGTACCACAAGCATGACATGCAACCAAACGTGACTGCGATTTATCAATGGTAATTTCCTTGCGTCCCTACATACAGTACTTAACAATATAGGTTGCACTGAACATTTACTTCAAATAGGTGAAGCTTATCTTTAAGTTAATGAAGCAACCACTTCCGGTATGCAAGGTTATAACACGAACGTCTGCAGCTGCTTCAGGTAGTTTTTATTGCAAGAGCTGTGAAAGTGCCTGACGTGCAGTGCCGCTGGTGCCCTGCTGGCTCCCCACAGAGACTTGAGCTGTTGGGGCAGGCTGCGTTGCTGTTGCAGGCTGCAAGGGTGGAGCAGGCTGTGGTATTGGGGCGGGCCGCATCGGGACGGCGACAGCAGCGGCTGCCTCAGCAGGCCTTGGTGCGCTGTTGCCCTGCAATACATGGTGACCATATAATGCACATTATTGCAGTCACTTCGTATTATTGCGACTGATAAACCTGTCAACTGCTTGCCCAGTCTGCAGCACCTTAATTGTGGAGCCAACTTCTCATCGCTCGTATGGCAGACTACTTCTCGTGAAACAGACTCTCTAACCCTCTAACATGTGGCTTATTACTAAATGTGTGCTTCAAGAAAGGAGTTGTCAAGCACAACTGCTTACATTGGTCTCAAGAAAGCACTTATCATCTGTTCTCGCAAGATTTCCGATTGTACACAACAGGAATATCACATGCTCCATGTTGCAATACGCTTGAACCGAGACACTTGGCAACAATAAGAATTCGCACCTCATTTTCACCGGTGTAATACCGGACCGGCGGTGAGTCGGGCCCCGTCCTGTCCAGAATCGCCAGGACCCGGCCCTCGACGCCTCCGAGCCTTCCTCCCCCCGTCCTCCTGCAAAGGCATAAAGAAATGTTAAAATACGTCCCCCAGTCAGCTGCAAGCAATGAGCTCGCCTCCTCTCCCTCTCAATGTTCCTCGCCAGCTTGCGGCTGTCGTAGCACAGCCGCGACCAATACCTGCGCCAGAGCTTGACCATTTTCACGGCCGGCTCCAGCGCATTGAGCGCGGCGGTGACTTCTTTCCACAAAGCTTCTTGCCCGATTAGCACCCATGCTTGACGTGAAAACTGCTGCGTTTCTCGCCAAGTCTGGGTGCTTCTCCATGAAGCATAGTAAAAGATTGGCCTGGGCCCGCGATACTCGAGGCTGCGCCATTTTTTTTCCTTCCTAAGCTTTCGCCGGAACGCAGCAAACAATCATAACAGTACAGAGCATGCTAAACGAGTACGTTTACGCATATTAAACACCATTTCGTCAAGTCTTTACGAATGAAACACTGATACGAGCGTGTTACATGAAAATTTCACCAAACACATTTTTCCCGTATGTTCAATCCAGCAGAAATGTGCGAAACATACGGTAACGGAAAGGAAACATGACCGGCACACTCGCATGTACTGCAACATACACTACGCTGTAACTACGCTCGCTCACGCGCGATCGCATTCAAAAACAAAAGGTGTTGCTTACCAGGCATCACACGACAGACGTACAGGCTTCCCATGTTCGCACATATTTGCTTTTTCCTTCATTATCTGTAAGAACAAAAGCGAAGTAAACATAACGCGATAACGATATGCTTGGCATTGTTTACTCACCGTACGGCTGGAATTTCATGATTTCCTTGTTCTTCGCAGCTTGCCATATCTTTCAGCGACGAAAATGATCTCCAGTAGTCGCGATCACATTCTTCTCGCAGCTTTATATGCCATAGAACGCAAAACGCGTCTCGCAAAGACGATCAGCTGTTTTTAACACAGCGGCCAAACTAAGCGACTTGGATTGGATACAAAAGCGACTAACATGTGGCTACGACTCTCAAAATACGAAACTTTTTCATTTACATCGCAATACGCTTCATTCACGTCGGTGCTAGAAGCCTATAAAACAAATTTATTTTAATTTACGCTGGATAGTTCTTTTCTTACACGCTCGCGCACAAAATAAATTGAATATACGGACCCTTCGTGGCTCTCAGCCAGAAAGTCGCTAAAGCCCCTAAATTTTCCCCCCTGAAGATACCTAGAAATTACTAGGGATTTCCCCAGAATTCCTACGTAAAAAACGCCAACTGCCCCACTTGTCTTGCTCAACAAGCTATGGGCGGCTACGAGCGCTTTTCATTGGCCAAATTCGAAAAACGTTGCGGCTTCCGGCATGGGCGGCGCCTGAAACGTGACGTAACAGGGAAAACGGAATACGGAATACGGAATAAAAGTACATTATACGGGCGCTGTTTCCAATTAGGCGCACTCGTAAAAATTACACCATCTCTCGCTAAAGGGAACCATGTGTAGATGTGAAGCAGCGGGCGCAAACGCTTACATTGGCGGTGGCGTTGACGCTGGTGCTCATCGCAGCGTTGCGCAGGACAGAAAACTGGGGAGGCGCAAAGCACGCAGTGATGGAGCGGTGTTTCCTACTGGAACATGCCAATCGCTGCTAATGGGCAATGAGAGACAGAAGACTCCGACTGGACACAGAGACCCGCAGTCCGCTTTTAGTTAACGCGAACGCTGCGAATTTTTATTGTTCAGCAACGCACAGGAGAAATCTCCCACCGGCACCACCTTGGAGGTCAAGATCCATTGCCATATATACGGGGTGGCCAGTGAACTGTTGTGCAGCGCGAGCAGTCGGTTTTTTCAACCAAGAAACTCGCTAGCAGACGCTGCCTGCGTCGGCGTCGCGAGGCGAGAGAGAGGGGGGGGGACGCGCATGCGCAGTGGGAGTACGGACGCCGCGGCCAGGGATGCCTGGAGGAGAGAGGGGGGGGAATGTAGGAGGGGAGAGAGGAGGGGAGGCGCATGCGCAGTGAGGGTGTGGTTGCCGCGGGGAGGGATGAGGGGGGAGAGGAGGTTTTTTATTTTTATTTTTTTTGAAAGGTTTGCGCATGCGCAGTAAGGGTGGTCACGCCGGCACACCACCACCACCACCGGATTAAGCTTCGCCATAAGATGCTTCACATATAAAAGAAAAGCCACCCACAGCGCCATCCATCATTTGGCTGCCCATCGGAGAGTAAGAGCAATTAATGCACCGCCGTTCGTTGCAGAAATACTTTCTTCACTCGCACGTGCCTCCTGGCGTACGGAGGTAATTGCCTTTTTTACGTGCTACACGGGTAATAGGCCTATTCCTATTTTATTTATTTATTGCTAACCCTCTGTTGAAGGTTGTTACAGGGATTGCACAATGAATACGGTTTCATATACACATACATTTAACAACGCCCTACCCACAAGTGACCGCATAGCTGTCGAAAATTATCTATTGAAGAATACTTAAAAATCGGATGCATCATCTGTCTGTACAGCGTCCTGTGGTGAAGCGCCCCGTAAGTTTATAGCATCTGGAAAAAAGGCGAGAAAGGAAAGAAATCAATGAGGGATTCGCAGACACGGTCCGTTTTTCAACCTGCTGTTTTGCATGCGTCTTCATTTATTTTTATCTTTTTTTATGTTACATCTAAAAAACAAAAAAAAAACACTTTCAATCGACACATCTGTCTTTTTACTTCTAGCAGTTCCCATAGCTAGTCTTTAGCATGTCAGACACCGAGTATGCTCGCCTGTATTACGAAGAAATAAAACGTACAGAGATTCGCCGAGCAGAGATTCACCGGAAACGCACCCTAAAGAACTTCCTGTTTATTTTGTTTCAGTGTGGTTTTAGCCCGCCTTGCTGGCTGCGCCTGCTAGTGTTTTAATGCTTTCTGCGCATAGAACAATTTGGATGAAGTGCTCGGGACTCTGGGCACTGCTGCGTGGTGCCAGGATGGAGTCTGCTATCAGGAACTCGTTTGCTATCGCAAGTCAGAACGTTCCCTTTCCCGACAGATGAAGGCAGAAAAGCACCTGGATTGCAGTGATGAGGCGAGAAAAGTGGCTTTCCCTCACAGAGCGCGTAGATTGCCTCTCACCACCTTATCAAAGGCAAGTAAAGCTCAACGCATACCCGTATGGCACAGAAGCGATACGCAGACGTTAGTCGAATATTCCCAACTGCAAGAAACACGACACACGCCGTCGTGTTCCACCGAAGACAGATGACTGCGCTGGCGCCTGAAGTGGATAGCAAAACGTGGAACCTGGCTAACGCCAAAAATCCATCGCAAAGGTGTTTGTTGTACTTGATGTGTACTGTGTGTACTGATATGTGTGTACTGGTAAGATGTGTTCTGTTCCAAGCGACACTCGGGACACCAAAGCAGCCACGCTCAACATGAACCGCCCCACAGTGTACGTCGCGGTGCCCGCGTTTTATTGCCTATTGCAGTGACGCCGTTGCATTTGCTTTCTATGAGGGCGGCACCTGCGAGTGGGTTTGCATTGGTGCGAGCAAATGACTCATCGCCGGTCCTGTTGGATAATGTCACACTTTAGCTCATTTATTTTTTGGTGTGAGTGTGGAATATAGATGTAGGCGCGCTAACTTCAAAGTTTGATTAATGCATAGTGAACTGGTGAGTAAACAATAAGAGTTCACGTGACTCAGCCGCACCTGTCGTCATCATGTAATGACTACGTTTTATATTATCTGTCACACCGAACAATTTTGATAGCGATCGCTTCCGATCGGCGCCGATTTCTATTAAATGTGCCCGGCGTGGCACAAGTGCAGTAATAAGCGTTTTATCCTTGTGCCTACACTAAACTACGAACTATGACCATGGTTGTGACACAAGGCAGGTTATTAGCTGTAGTCAAATAGCTGAACTTGCCTAACCAGCGGATCAGGTCTACTTTTATCTGCGCCACACAGTTGCTGCTTCTACCTTTCCCTTGCGACGTCGTCGAGCCCATTGATGTAGTCGCTAGACATAGCTCTGAACTCATCTCAAGGAATGCGCCAGAAATAATAGAGCAACAAACTCAAACACGCTAGGCAAACGCCGCCGGGACCATTGATAAAGTATTACCGGAAGTGCCGCACCGGAAGTCTTCTTGGGCAGACCGTTTGGCGCATGCCAGTTTGTTTACAAACAGCAAAACCGTCTATACGCTCCGATATTTTCTTAAAGGGTACCGACAAGCGTTCAGAACTCCAGTTGAGATAACCCCATTAAATGAACGATTGTCTAGTGTATTGTCCAAAACGAACCCTGATTTTCTGGTTAAACGCGGATTTGTATTTTTATTTCTTCACTCAAGATTACTTTTGGCGCCTCTTGCGGCAAAAAAAAAGTGACGGCGCACTTGTACACGTTCACGTGACCTTTTACTGCTGTACTCTATTTATTGTTTCTGTGATAGGCAGGAAATGCAGTACACTTTTATTTAAATTTGTCAAACTAAAACGGGCGGATATGCCTTCATTTTGCACTCAGTAACATCGGCGCTGCCTTCGCAAAACATCGGCGCTGCCTTCGCTTGAAGTACGATCCGATGCTAGCGATGTTCATGAGCGGTAGCATGAACGTTGTTTGCTAGGAGCCTATAGCGGCGCCTGCCGACGAGTTGGAGAAGTACAAAGATCGCCTCGCGGCCTTCGAGATTCGCTCCGGCGACGCGTTGCCGGAAATAAACACGGAGGCCACGAGCGGCGGGCTTGCGACGCGGTAAAGGGACCTCACCGGACGACGAGCATTCGGAAAACATGTTCTACCTGCTTTTAAATGCGAATGCATTTCATAGTCGGGCTATGTCAGGCATCGGGCGTTGGCGTTGTGCGGCGTTGTCCGCGGAGGAGGAGGAGGAGGATAGGTTGAGGAGGTGTGCGCGCCGGCAGGTGTTAGATGTGAAGCATCTTATGGCGAAGCTTATTCCGGTGGTGGTGGTGTGCGGCGGGACCACCCCTTACTGCGCATGCGCAAATCCTTTCAAAAAAAAAATAAAAATAAAAAGACCTCCTCTCTCCCTCCTCTAGGCATCCCTCCCCGCGGCAACCACACCCTCACTGCGCATGCGCCTCCCCTCCTCTCTCCCCTGCTACGCTCCCCCCTCTCTCCTCTAGGCATCCCTGCCCGCGCCGTCCACACTCCCACTGCGCATGCGCGTCCCACCTCTCTCCTCTCCTACGTTCCCCCCCCTCTCTTCTCTAGGCATCTCTGCCCGCAGCGTCCACACTCCCACTGCGCATGCGCGCCCCCCTCTCTCTCTCCTCTCCTACGCTCCCCCCCCTCTCCCTCTCTCCGTCTCTCGCCTCGCGACGCCGACACAGGCAGCGTCTGCTAGCGAGTTTCTTGGTTGAAAAAACCGACTGCTCGCGCTGCACAACCGTTCACTGGCCACCCCGTATATGTGGCAATGGATGTTGACCTGCAAGGTGGTGCCGGTGGGAGATTTCTCCTGTGCGTTGTTTAACAATAAAACAATTCGCAGCGTGCGCGTTAACTAAAAGCGGACTGCGGGTCTCTGTGTCCAGTCTGACTCTTCTGTCTCTCATTGCCCATTAGCAGCGATTGGCATGTTCCAGTAGGAAACACCGCTCCATCCCTGCGTGCTTTGCTCCTCCCCAGTTTTAAATGCGAATGCATTTCTTAGTCGGGCTATGTCAGCCATCCGGCGTTGGCGTTGTCCGCGGTGGCCTCGGCAGGTGTTATAGTGATTGGAGAGGAGGAGCGCGCTCTGGTGCGTGAGGGCGCTCGCATCGCGGGAGCTCGGCGGAGCTATATACGAAAAAAAAATTTAAAAAAAAGAAAAAAAAGAAAAAAAAAGAAAAAAAGAGAACAAAAGAAAATTAAGAAAAAAATTTTAAAAAGTTAAAAAAGAAAAAAAAAACAGAAAAAAAGCAAAAAAAAAAAACAGGCGCTGCGCCGTGCTTCCGACCAGGCTGCAGAAATTAGGCGCCTTTTCCTTCTTCGGACCACAACCACCATATATAAATGGAGTGAAGCGCGCGCGAAATGCATTCGCATTTCCTCACGATTCCCTTCGGGGAGGTGGGGGCATTTTTTTAAGTTGCAAAACGCTCGAAAATGTCAATATGAAGGTGGTTAACCTCTGTTTCACTTACTTTTCTGAAAGCACAAGCTTGAGCATAATGCGAGGAGCACTATCGGCATCACTATCGCTTCACAGTGATGTTGGAGGACGTATATGTACAGTTTAGGGGCTTTTCACGAAAAATACAGTTAATAAAATAACAACGTGCTTTTGGGGTCAGCCGCTGCAGACACATACACTACGAAAAATGAGCTTTCCGTTGCGCCGTAAAAGACGCGCTCGAGGAAAATCGGTTGTCAGACCTTTCAAGAACCGTCTGATGCGAGCTACAAAATGCGCCAGCATATTTTAGAACAGTACGTTTATTATTTTTATGTGGCAGTGCTTTCGCGTTTCTCCTCGATTTCGGTATTTTTTTCCTAAAAAAAAACAAATTTTTGATATGCTCAGGAACAGATAGTGTCTACATGATGAGTCCAATTTAATTCATTTGTAATTGTTACACCCAGGAACTTGAAGACGGTCACCTTATCCAGAATTCTGTCTTCAATCTTACATTCAAAGAAAATCTGAGGAATTCCCTTTTGGTGTGTGAGTGGAAGTGCGTTTTTTGTAATTATTTCCATCCGCCATTTTCTGTACCGCGAAATCAGTGATTCAAGACAGCGATTGATTTTAAACTGGTTGTCTCTGCATGTAACCTGGCAATAAATTAAAGAGTCGTCAGCAAAAACCATAATTTTTATCGGCCATTTGCTGCACCGCGAACTTAGTGATTGAAGACAGCCGTTGATTTTAAACTGGTTGTCTCTGCATGTAACTTGGCAATATCAGCAAAAAGCTTAATTTTGACAGATGATTCGACAACTGGAGCAATTTCATTCGTATATATCAGATTCAAGAGAGTCCCTAATACAGAGCCCTGTGGTACTTAAAGGGGTCGTGAAACGAAAATGAAGCTGCCCGGTTGTAATTTTGCCTGCTTCATTAAGGATTGGACATGCCGATTCCGAAATATTTCGGCGTAATATCCAGTCTATAATTAATGACGCCCGTTTGAAATCGCAGTTTTATTGGGCTCCTAAACGACAATGCGCCCCTACTGGCCGTCATAGGAACCAACATGTGACGTCAGTGAAACGTCATGGTAAGAGAAGTTATAAACATAGCGTTAGCTTTTTTTGCTCCAAAATGATAGATTTATAGGAACCTAGGAAAGAAAAAATAACACAGCAAATTTTGCGCTCTTAGCTATTTATACTGTGAAAGTACAGCGAGTCATCTGCTAGGTTCCGCTTTCTAGTACATCCGGGCTCCGTCTTGTGTTGCCTTCGCTCGCTCGGCGCGGCGTCCCAGTGTTTTTCTTACTGGTTGCATTAGGTTGTATTTTACGGCGTGTTTTGGGTGGCTTAGTTCTCGCTGTGCCAACCATGTGCATCGGCAGACAGTGCCGCACAACTTAACAAAGTGGAAACAACGTTCGTGACTGCATACGGCACCGCAATCGAACCGGTATGATACTACGAACCTCGGTCAACTATGGCTCAGCAAACATCGCTGTGTCGCCATGTTTCGTCGACGACAGAGACTTTTCATTGGCTGACTTAAAGTGACGTCAGCTTTACGGTTGAGGGGAACGTGAGCAGGGAATCGAAACTATGTTTTAATAGCTATTAAATGAACCCGCACGATGAAATGAATCGAGGTATAGTATTGAATGGACGGCCAGGATTCTGAATACACACGTAGTTGAAAATTTTCGGAAAACGTTTCACGACCCCTTTAATAAACCTCTAAAATGCTGGACACACCATATGTAACCTTAACGGTAAGTTGACGATGTGATAAATATGCATAATTCGTATCAAGCAACTGCGTATTGATTCCTATACTGCGAAATTTAGAAAGACGTTTATGGGGAGAGACGTTATCCAATATATTTGTCAAATCAATACATATAACATCAATTAGCTGAATGGCATCCATAGAACTACAAAACTCATGAATTGTTTCAATCAGATCTGTAACACTAGCAGTACTGGATCTGAAGCCATGCTGGATAGGATATTGTCACGTGGTCGTGACGTTGACGAAGGCAGCAGGCAGTAGTCCAAGATGAAACACTTTATTTGGGCCGAACTTGTGGCCGGTAAACTGAAGGGGAGATTACAGCAATAAACGCTGGCACTGATAGCGGCGAACAGAGCGTCGGCCGTCGATCAACTGACAAGCGGTGAAGCGCGTCGACATTTATACGCGTGTCTTCGAATATTCCAGCCTTATCACTGGTTGTCGCGAAAGCTCTGGAATAAGCTCGCGTGTTCGCGTCTTGCGCGCAATCTTAACACAACGATCTACAATAATCGCGAAGCTTCTAGAAATGCGGCGTGGTTTGCGCTGAGCATTGCTTACAGTATCTGTGGGCGTAAACCAAATACAGCAAAAGTATAATACGAAACGCGCGTGGCAATGCCCCCCCTCTGAAAAAGCATCGTCCCGATGCTTAAAACAGAACACGGGGGGGGGGGGGGAGGGGGGGGGGGAGATTCATGCAACAATAAATAACAGTAATAAAGCAAGAAAGTATAATTAGCACAAGCACGAAAGTACAATAATGAAGCAAAAATTACAGTCCTCAGGTTCACTAACGCGCTTAATACGGCTTCAGGCGCACGACATGGACGACTTCAGGTCGCGCCCGGCGCCGCTGAGAGTTCGTAATGCCGTCAGGGACAACCTCGTAGTCGAGTGCGCCGAGACGTCGAAGTATCCTGTAGGGTCCGAAGTATCGTCGAAGAAGCTTCTCGCTAAGTCCCCGACCACGTGACCAGATGTCACGACCACGTGACCAGATGTCACGTGGTCGTGACGTTGACGAAGGCAGCAGGCAGTAGTCCAAGATGAAACACTTTATTTGGGCCGAACTTGTGGCCGGTAAACTGAAGGGGAGATTACAGCAATAAACGCTGGCACTGATAGCGGCGAACAGAGCGTCGGCCGTCGATCAACTGACAAGCGGTGAAGCGCGTCGACATTTATACGCGTGTCTTCGAATATTCCAGCCTTATCACTGGTTGTCGCGAAAGCTCTGGAATAAGCTCGCGTGTTCGCGTCTTGCGCGCAATCTTAACACAACGACCTACAATAATCGCGAAGTTCTAGAAATGCGGCGTGGTTTGCGCTGAGCATTGCTTACAGTATCTGTGGGCGTAAACCAAATACAGCAAAAGTATAATACGAAACGCGCGTGGCAGTGCCCCCCCTCTGAAAAAGCATCGTCCCGATGCTTAAAACAGAACACGGGGGGGGGGGGGGGGAGATTCATGCAACAATAAATAACAGTAATAAAGCAAGAAAGTACAATTAGCACAAGCACGAAAGTACAATAATGAAGCAAAAATTACAGTCCTCAGGTTCACTAACGCGCGTAATACGGCTTCAGGCGCACGACATGGACGACTTCAGGTCGCGCCCGGCGCCGCTGAGAGTTCGTAATGCCGTCAGGGACAACCTCGTAGTCGAGTGCGCCGAGACGTCGAAGTATCCTGTAGGGTCCGAAGTATCGTCGAAGAAGCTTCTCGCTAAGTCCCCGACCACGTGACCAGATGTCACGACCACGTGACCAGATGTCACGTGGTCGTGACGTTGACGAAGGCAGCAGGCAGTAGTCCAAGATGAAACACTTTATTTGGGCCGAACTTGTGGCCGGTAAACTGAAGGGGAGATTACAGCAATAAACGCTGGCACTGATAGCGGCGAACAGAGCGTCGGCCGTCGATCAACTGACAAGCGGTGAAGCGCGTCGACATTTATACGCGTGTCTTCGAATATTCCAGCCTTATCACTGGTTGTCGCGAAAGCTCTGGAATAAGCTCGCGTGTTCGCGTCTTGCGCGCAATCTTAACACAACGATCTACAATAATCGCGAAGCTTCTAGAAATGCGGCGTGGTTTGCGCTGAGCATTGCTTACAGTCTCTGTGGGCGTAAACCAAATACAGCAAAAGTATAATACGAAACGCGCGTGGCAATATAATGAATTATTTTTATTTAGAGAAAGTCTTATACGTTTTCATATTATGTGTTCAATGATTTTACAGCGCACGGATGTCAGAGGTACGGGTCTATAGTTGCTTACTAACCATCGGTTACCACACCTAAATTTTAGAACGACTATCGCACTGCGCCAGTCTTGTGGTTACGAGCAACAGTTCAGGGACTTTTGAAACTAGTATAAGGTAATGAGACAAACTCTTTGCATATCATCGCAAAAAGATAGTCGGTATTTCTTTGTGTCTAAAGGTAATAACCGGGTAAATATAGGCTCATGAGTTATATATACAAAAGCACTCGTCGCAAATCTGCTGTGTTAAATCCAGCAAGCTTTATGAAGCACTCCATGCTTAGCTAAGCAAACTTCCCTTTTGTACGAATAGCCATATATCACGAAGTAATCTAAGGTTCATCTAGCGGAGGGAGCCAGCAAGATAAGTTTTGTATCCTTTACGACGTACTAGAAGCAGCCTTTACTTTCCTCTATGCGGCCACCATTTGGTTAAGTTTAAAGGGGCCCTGCAACCCTTTTTGAGCATGGCCAGAAAATGCTGCTAATTGGTAGTCGAGCCTTCGGAGAGCGCACGAGTCAAACATTAAAGCGCAGCACACGGCCCGCAATTTACGCTTACTTATCAGTCAGCTAGAATTCCTTCCCTCTTCTTCCTACAAGTGATGCCATATACCCAAATGACCGCTCCATATTGGCCTCGAGGACATACCGCGGCGCCACCTGCCGTAAGCGCTCAGCGACGTGAAAAGCGACTTAACGTCGCACCGGCTGCGACGTGTTCGACGTCTCCCGCGGTTTAGCAAGTTCATGCGCGGTTGTTTTCGTCTTGCAAGGGTTGTATATGTGTGCCTGAGCTGCAGGACAACCTGATGCGCACGCCAGCTGAGGTTTTTAGCGAGAAACGGATGGCATCGCCGCCTCGTCCACTATCGTATATTGTGCGCGCACCAGGAGATTTACCTACTAGAAAGTTATAAAATAACTAGTGCTCACACATCTCGTACACATTTAGATTTACTGAAGCAAGCGCGAATGCACGCTCTTGCTTCTGGCTTTTGCGCGGACGCTGCGCGGGTGAGAGTTATTTCAATTCACGTTGACAGCCGTGCATATTTGCGGCGACTCCTCACCTGGTTTTCCGTGCGTTTAAAACAAAACCAGGTGAGGAGTAGGCACCAGGTGATGTATCTATGCCTTAGATACTGGTTATTATGTTAGCATGACCTTCTAGAAAACGGCCATTAATACTACTGTCGCAATGACAGCTCTGTTTGCCGCACTCTTCGCGGTGAACACGGGTTCGAACTTCCCCCATAATTATCACTTGACGATAATAGACCTCTCCCTGTTTGCAAACAGTGTGACGTCACTGCGAGCACCCCGCCCCCCAATCGCCTCCCCGGAGCAGGTGCTGGTTGGCAAGAAACTTCCACCGGCGGGATCTTTCTGCATAGCGGCGCGGCGTGTGTCTGCATTCCTTCGACTGAAGTTTCTGCGAATTGGTATTTTCGAAAGTCACAGCTTGTGGAGATTTGCTCGTCGTAGATGGCAGCCATAAAAAAATCTTATCCTCTTCGAAAGCGAAGGTTCTGCGTGTTCACGGTGACTGGCGCTTTATAAAATATTTGCATGACATGGATGTGTACGTGCTCAATTAACGTCGCGACATGTTCACTGCATTTTGAAACGAGGTGCAACATTGACGGCAGCATGGTTTTGAGCTGCTGTCCGCGAGGTCACGGATGAGATTCTCACTGCACAAAATTCTAATCGGAGATGGATGAAAAAAAAAAACTAAAAAAATGCAAACACTTCTTGCCGTGCGTTAGGCTGAGGTTAAAAATCCTCGTGAAAATTCAACCGAAGCTCTCCCCTATATACGCCGTTCCCTATAACCCACTAAAAATTTATGCGACTTTAAACCTGATACCTTAATTATATGCATAATCTCTTGCGCAGTTACCTCGCTGCATCTGATGCCTATAACGTGTTTGCATACTTACTTTGCTCCTTTAGACCCGGTACACAAACTTGTAATGCGCATTGTCACTTCATAAAGATCCAGCCGTAAATGTACCAAGTATATGAGAAACCAGAATCTCCACTGTTCTCATCAAGACGTATGAGGTCTCCAATAATACGAGTTATACCTTTACTGGGTTTGCGTATTCATCCGGCAGTGCTAAAACGTGCTAATAGCTCATGCGTAGTCGTACCTTTCAGTCCGGAGATCATGCACTTTTTTTTTCTGCACGCAGCGTAAACGCTGAGATGTACGCACTCGCAGATGACCGCGTGAAATGCATTTTTACCTTGACTAAAATGTCGAATCGTGATGTTCCGTCGACAACCGGTTACTGAGACCGGCCCACGAGTGCCAATGCTTTCACAAACAAAATGCATCGTTATTCACACAGCACACACCACGCACAATATTCTCAGTTTCACCATCCGTAAAGGTGAACCAATATTGTCGATGCCTTTCAACGCACACTACACGCCACAATAAACGCTGCACATTTTCGAAGACGATGCCGCTGTTCCTCGCACAGGCCGCCACGTGTGTTCACTCCTTGATGATAAACAGCCAGCCAGCGTCGCAAGTTTTCCGTCATGCAGTTTACCACACATCTAGATGTTCTCTGACACATACTACAGCTAACCTTGCCACAATAAGATGAAGTTTAAGCTTAAAACAAAAAGAAAAGCGTGCCCCAAGCACCGCGCGACTGCACCACACTGAGCCATCAGCGGGGGTGTTTTGCCAACCACCGCCTTGCACGTGCGCCGGTGACGTCACGCTGTGACGTACCCCGGTAGAGGTTTATTTAGTTATCACAAATTTGGCCCACTTGCTCGACCTTTTAGTTACGATCGCAACGCTGTTTCTTCTTCAGTGACCCTGCAGGTCTCTAGCATCAACCACATCGTTCAGAACCAGTTTAGCACACTACGGTTGATAATAGAACTAGGGGCAGTGCGTACGAGGCTGACTGCGTTTGAAAGTGCAGGCTAAAGCAACAGCATGAAAACAACCACTTTCACAAACTCCTGGGTTGAGCCTTGCTCCCCACAAGCTTGAGGGCGTTTTAAAGGAGTAGTAACATCAAATTTCAAACACGAGATGTGGCGTTCACTTGATTGCTTGGTATGCATGAGTTTTTAGCGAAGTATGAATTGCGTCCGTGACGTAGAAGTTATTCTATTTCGAGCGCAAATAGCGTACGAAGGCTAAATGGCGCGTTCAGCGCCGTGCGACATCGACAGTATTTTGAAGTATTCAGTGAGCTCCTAGACCACGCCTCAGGCGCTGAGTGACGATGCGCGAGCTACGCTGACGTCGACAATTTAATGGCACGTTCGACTGGTTGTTTTCGAGCGCTCCGGAGGCTCAAAAAAATTTATGTAAAATAACAACTAAGCACTACTACTAAAATTACGGGTCCAGTGCATGATAAGGAAGCAGCAACATGACTTGCATACCTGCTTGTTCTCGTTGTAGAGCTTTCAAGTGGTTGAGTTCACCATTTGCAAACATGGACAGATAGCTCTCAAACAACCACCCGAATGTGGCATTAGTGTTGTCGTCGTGGTGCCTACTTGTGGTTCCTTCTGGCGGCGACGCCAGGCCGCCTGGCCACGGCTTCACTTGTTTTGTTTTGCTTGGTTCGTGCAGCGCGTTCGTGTGAATCCTGCGTTTTCGTTGTGCGGCTTCGGGTAATTTGTCGTGGAGTCGTGAGCGCGATTGTTGTGCCAGCATGCCTTGGAACCGTTGTGCGCTGCAGTCGTGCTCTTCAAATAAGCGAAAAAGCGAAAAGTGTGGTGCACCATTGCGAAACGCTGCACCATTGCTCACGGAATAAAAACGCCAGGCCTCCATGTTTCACTTTTTTTCTCTTCGCGTTGCCGTCTGTGACCAGTATACACTACAATTGACACACTTTGTGACATTCACTACCACCAGTTAATACGACACATTGGTTATGCGTAGGTAGACGCAAACACGACAATAACCGATCAAAGTGCACCAGTACAGAACGTAGGGTTCGGAGAAATATCATTTCAAACAAGTAACACGCATGCAGCGCTAATATGCGTAATTTGGACATGTCTTGCCAGCCAGCATGGCCCAAGCGTCCGTCTCCAGCTGCCTCCTCGTCGCTGCTCGGTCCTGCGTCGATATCAGAATCATTACCCTGAAGAGGATCGAACCGAAAATGATTCGCCACGTCGCGAACCGCAGCGATTCCATATTCCTCAGTGTTTTCATCGTCGCTTGTGGACGCTGATGACGGCGGCGACGACGGTGAGGATGGCGAAGACATGCCTACACGTGCGCGCTGAGCAGACGAAATGTCAGCAGAACTCGCGTCACCATTTCGTGTGGCACGTAATCAGATGGGGCATGACCGCGGGAGGTGACCGCTTGGCAGCGCTGGCAGCGCTGGCAGCGCTGAAAATTGGCGGGCTTTGCACCCGTTTTGAATTGCGTTCGGTACTGGTCATTGTGATGTGTGGTGCGCGTTTGAATTGTGCGCCTTTGAAAAGTGCGCGAAGCAAAAAGAAAGAAGATGCGGCAAAGCGCTCGCGTGGTGCGGCGTAGACGACGACGACGTTGAAGAACGTCCAGCACGAGAACACGCGGCACAAGGGTTCGACGTGCAAGTGGCCCAATGGGAAGTCAGCACGCACATTCCAGGGGCCAATAGCTGGGCACCACGAAACGTCAGCATCGCCAATTAGGACGGGACAAGTGTGTCCAAAGGCGAGAAGCAGCCCAGGCTGAAGAGGAGTAGGGGAGTTCCAGCAGAACGAGGCGAGCGGAAGGTGGTCACCCGACCGGGCGTTTAAGACGGGCAGTCGGGTTGCGGACCCGAGCCTCCAAGGCTTCAACCGGCCGGAGCCTCCTGCCGTCCCGTTCCTGTGCGTGGAGACCTGAGCAGCATAGGAGCTCCACCTCAAGGCCTGCGGACTTTGGCGCCGACAGGCAAGCACCAGCAGTCGGGCTACGGGCCCGAGCTGTGCGTCTAGCTGCCTGGTCTGACTGCCTCTGGTTTTTCAACGCGTCGCTCAACAGCCACCGCGTCCCCTTGTCCATGGCCAGCCCGCCTGAGATCTACAAGCCGGAGCCACCGCGTTCCGGTAGCGCATGCCTCGGCCAGCCCGCAAGTTCTTGGTGAGACCGAACTCGTACTCTTCCCCGCTCCGCCGCTCACCTGCGTACGAACTAGACTGTCTAGTTTAAGGCTTTGAACTTTAGTTCGGTGTGTGTTTAGAAGTTCTTTACCGTGTGCAGGGAACCTTTTGATGTGTTTGTTAGTGTGTGAATTTTCTTCGCTTTACTCTTATTAAATGTTTTGTGTGTGTTGAAACAAATGGCTTTGTCCTTCACAGAACTCTCAGTGGCTCAGCCCTAGAGTGCAAATACAAGCAAAAGAAAGAACCTGCATCACAGTCATACTAATCAATATTATATATATTAATTCGTCCCTCTGTTGCATCATAACTACCGAATCGTTATTAGTGGATCGATAACTGCTCGTTGATGCAAAAAACGCGACATGCGTAAAGTTGATGTCAGTGCTCCTTTAAGGAACGAGAAGTGGGGACCGCATCGTGCGTTTCTTAAACCATCCAAGGAGCGAACAGAACGGTTCTGCGATCGCACTGCTTCGTCTACAAGGCATTGTCCAACCTGGCACAAATAAGGGTCATCAATTCTTGGGCGTAAAGATCCGAGTTATGTTCCTGCTTGTTCTCACCGAACATTTGAGCTCCAACTCCGGACTCAATATCTTTGCCGACGTGTGAGCTGCACACACAACTATGAATGCTGAGTTGTTTCGCCAATTTCAGCTTTATTAGTCAAGCATATCGCTGCCGCGACGTTTTGGAAGGGTTCATTCACACTGGTCTCGCTAGAGCGCTTCCGGCACTGCGGTACTGAGCGGTAAACCATGCTGTAAGCATGAAAATGAACTGCCTTGGGGTAAAAGCAAGCGCGCTGCACCGGCGGCGCCATAGGCGAGTCACGTCACGTCGTTTAGTACGTCACAGCGATGGCCCCGAAATGGTCCCAATGGCCCCAAAAGACATTCTCGCTTACCAGCGTAGCACACGACTAAAATATAGTGTCCTCTATAGACGATTTTCCGCAGCGGAGCATGGGCGCTGCCACATTTGATCACGTGACCGTAACTGGCCTTCTCCCAGCCAGTTGCACCAGCCAACACATTGGGCCAGCGAAGCCGCCATGGCCTGTAAGCGCCAGCAGCTGGGGTTAGAAGCCAACATGGCAGCACCCATGCAGACGCGACCGCCCGCTTCGATCCGAACTCGCGCTTGCTACTCGCCCACTGTGTTCACAGCAATAAATAAATGGTCAAATCAGCTATCGCTCTGTGTCATTTCACGCTGGGGACAAAGCATCAGGTATGTTCTGTCTTTATTATCGAGATTAGCTGTGTTTATTTAGCCATGCCTGCTAAGCCTTGTCTCCGAGAATTTGAGAACGAATCTTGAAAACGCTGCAAAATGCCGACGAATACATTGCTCTGAAAGCTTCAGGACGTAAATATAAAGCAAATAAATGCGTAGGTTACGCACTTACAGGCCACACAGCGCAGGATGACGACGTGATAAATTCGAGGCGGAAGGGAACTGCATCCACAGGTGTCGCCATGTTGACTTTTCCGGCGCTGCCGTCTTGCTCGCTTTTACTCGCGTGCGCGCAGACGCTACGGGGACGCCGAGCAGACGACGAGACGCGTATGGAGACATATTGAGCAGCGCTGCCAAAGGCCAAGGTGGCCACGGAATTCAGACGGCCGTGGTAGGAGACGGCCACGGTGCAGTGGTGGCGCGATCTAGTTTTGATTAAAGAAACCAGCTGCGGAAAATCGTCTATAAATCGCTTGAAGGGGAAGACGCTACGGTTCTCCGCAAGGTACAGACAGGAGTCTTCAAATTTGTAGCGGCTGAGCAAAATATATTCTACCTTTTACTATGGCGCTTGTCTGTGGTGCGGGGGTTTACCAACTTTATACCACATCGCTTGTGGCTGTGGCCGAAATCCAGAGAATTTAAAACCATTTTTCTGCAACAACATTGTAAGCAGTTCGGAGCAGTTGGGAGGCACAACTTGCCAGCTCGGACCCAGACGTGAAATTATCGCTTCAGAGTCATGTTAGGCGACCGCCGCAAGCCTGTGGGGCTCTGGACTTGGGGCGCCAACCAACATGCTCCTAAGTTCCCCCCTTTTCTACCTTTTCCTTTAAAATAAAGTTTTGTTCTTCTTCTTCATATCCCAGAGTGCAACAAGCAGACACAGAAATCGACAAAGTTATGCGGTTGTTTTCACACAACGTGGCTCTCGCGGGCATTCCCGCATTGTCACCGGTGGGCTCTCGGTTCCCTGTTCGTTCTTCCATTAACACCGACGACGTGGCGCTCTGGATCGGGTGGCCGGGGAAGTCCATGCCTTCCATTCGGCGCTGGCCTCAGCGAGCCCTAGACGCAGTGGTAGCTTTCCGATGGCGGCATCGATCTTACCGTGTCCGCAACCAAGACCGCGGCCATGCTGGTTCATGCGATGGCCTCTGCTCGGCGCTGCACCAAGTAGCTGAAATTTCCGGTTGCCCGCTACCATGGCAAAAGGTGTTAAAGTGCCTAGGTGTCGCCATTAACCACTGGCTCACGTGGATTCCTGCAGCCAAGGCAGCCACTTCGAAGGTTCGCCGAGTGCACGGAGCTGTCAGTAAGCGACAGAAACATGGTCGCGGCTGCTTCCACTAAGTGGGCGCTCCTGATCAACCAAGCCACAGCGATATCCGTGCTGCTGTGTGTCCTCCCATTGTTCGCTCTCACGCCGGCCAGGAGGGCGCAGGTGGAGGTACTGCACGGAAGGGACTGCCATCAGGAATATACTCGGGCTCCCAAAGCACTTACCGGTCATTGCAACGCCGGTAGAGACTGGCGAATGGCCGCTCTCTGAGACTGCTCGAACGAACCCTGGGGCATATAGAACGCCATCATGCTCCGGATGGTACAGCCCTACAGGCCGAACTGTGCCGCCAGCCGTTCTCAGGGACGGGAGGTCTTTTCCTGTTGTATGAGCAAGTGATAACGCACTCCCCCCCCTCTCAAATGGCAATCGCTCTACCTCCACCAGATCACTGCCCAGCGTACGTCCATCTGTCGCTCGGTAGGGCGACCAAACGGCGCGCACCAGGCGCTGCCCTGCGACAGGCTGCTGGAAAGAAGGCTGCTGGTTTTCACGAATGAATTAGTCAGGTCTAACATTGCTTCAGCCTGCACCATCCCGGCTAGGGCAGTGAACTGACAATGTCGGCTTCCCTTGGCTGCGAGCTCCACCGGGACAGAGCTGGCGGGTCTCCATCTAGCCGCTGAAGCCCTGGCTGAGGACCGTCATGAGCACCCGGTGGCAGTGCTCTGCGACTCGATGACAGCGCTGCAGAACCTTGTGAACCACCGACAATCCTGGCTTACCGGTTCCCTGCTGTGAACCAAGTTCTCCGCATTGAATTCCGCGGGGATTTCACTGTCCTTTCACTGGATGCCGGCACACGTGGGGATCACCGGGGACGAGCGAGCGGACACCCTCGCCACAACCGCCCATCACCCTGGTGTGCCACTGACACGAGCAATTGTTGCCTCCGATTCTTAGAGGCAGCGCTTGAAACAGCTGCTCATAACCGTCCACCAGGATGCCAGAGTGGCCAACGGCAAGGGTCCCAAACCTCTGCCAGAGAGTGGCTTCAGTAGCGAGAGTTTGGAACGCTCCTTCACCTCCGCACCGGCTGTGTGAGGACAGCGGCGTGCTTGCACGACAATGGACGCTCGCTCTCATCGACCTGCGAAAACTGCGGCGACCCCGAGACCCTTGAGCATCTCCTCTGTGCCTGCCCAGCGCTGACGCAGGAACTCTCAAGGATCACCACTGCCTACAGGCAACAGGGACTCCCTGCGGCAACCGCAAACGAACTGCTGTTTCCATCACATCCCAACACCTCCGGGCTCTCCAAAGCATCTTGGAGTTTGTGGAGGTGACCGGGATCACCGCCTGCCGTTGAGCGTCCGCAACTTCGTGGTCTCCATTCACCATGGGCCTCGCCCATCAATGGACGAGACTCTAGCTGTTTCTCCTCCTCTTCTTCCGCTATCTTCTTGATTTGGCATTTCCCATGCTCTTGACACTGCGCCGTGCTCCCTATCAGGTTGCAGAAATAACCGTCATTTCCTAACTAAGCACTACTACTACTACTACTTTGCGCACAATAAATACCGGTTGCGCAACCCACTAAAATGATTTCACAAAACATGGTTTGATACGCCGCACATGCGTTGGGCCGAGTAGCCTGTAACACAACGGAAAAGCACGCATACACGCCACGGCCAAGAAGGCATATCATTTCGAAATCGAAACGGAAATCATCGCAAGTACTAAGTAGCCAAAAAAATGAAAGCATACCCGCGAGAGAAGAAAGGGGGGATGCGTAACATGTTGCTCCATTTCGGGTACAACGACTGGGAGGGATTTATTGTGGGACACGGCACGCAGACCGGCGCGGTGTCACTGCTCCTCCATTCTTATAAAAAAGTCGACACGCACTCAAAGATGCAGATTCGATTGAAACGAGCATTCAACGAGAGAGAGGAACGCAGAGGGCGACAACTATTATGGAGCGTGTTTTGGGGTTACATTTCCGCTGCTTCGTCTCGTCCGGTTCAGTTTCCACTGTTGGAACACAATCGCATGGGTGTATGTATAACGGTTAGTGCCGCCTCCCAAGTATACTGCGCACTGCGCGTCAATGTGCGATTTTCAGTTGCTTTTGCTTTATTATGGACTTCCGAAGGGGAGTGGGATCGCTTTACGAGCATTTGTGGCCATCCTTTGTGCTCCCTACACCGCGCACAAAACGTATTGCAAAACGCATCCTGTGACAAACGCGAGATTAGTGTGCGAAGCTCATAAACTATCGAGCGTGTATGTATGTATGTATGTATGTATGTATGTATGTATGTATGTATGTATGTATGTATGTATGTATGTATGTATGTATGTATGTATGTATGTATGTATGTATGTATGTATGTATGTATGTATGTATGTATGTATGTATGTATGTATGTATGTATGTATGTATGTATGTATGTATGTATGTATGTATGTATGTAACATGGCGGGCCTGGGAACATCATTCGAGGAATTCTTTATATAGCGTAGAATGGTTTACTCGAGCTTCTGCAGCTGCCATATTTCCTACGCAGTTCTCCATGTGCGTGAAAATAACACGGACCATTTCACGGTTGTTTATTTTGTTGTGACAAATACGTTTATTGGTAGAGGAACCATGAAGACGGTTGTTGTGGCTGATGCTCGGGCTGGTTCTACTGAGGCAACTGACTGCTGTCTCGTTGCTGTTCGTCATATAAAACGATTGCCTTACCTCGACTGCTAAACGCAATATATCAATTTGTTTATTTGGTTTCTGGGAAGGCGAGTGCAGAGAATTCGACAGGCTGCGAGCTGCGCAGCTCTCCCACCGAGGCTCTCCTTGGCGAAGAGCGATTATTGAAAACTGCGATTCCAACACATCTCTCGAGTGCAATGTGCCAAACAATTTAATGGGGTTTCACGTGCCACAGCCAAGACACGAATACGAGTAGAAAGGACTTTGGATTAATTTCGACTATCCAGGATTCTAGGACATGTACGTAAACCTAAGTGCATGTTTTTTTTGTTTTTTTTTATACTGCAGACGTACCTAATTAGCGCAAAAGCACAAAGGACAATGTGAAGACCACGAACAGGACGGAGCGCTAAGCTTCAACTGAGAATTGATTCGTAGAAAAAACAAATTCACAAACTGCGCAGAAGGCTGCGCAACATGCAAAATATCACTGAAAAACGCCCCCCATAAAAAGACACTAAGTGTATCTCTTCCCATGCCTGCTCCGCCTACACGTGCCACACCTAACCAAATGGTTCCATGCGCAGATTTCTTTCGAGGTATGCGCATTCTTTACTGCTGAGAACCAGCGACAGAGAACTCACACACCGATCGCCCACTTATGCAAAAAGCCACGAAAATTATCCTTATTGCCCTCGCAACCGCCTGAGCACGAGGGTGCAGTGAAACTGCGCTGTACTGTCGAGCGCGATTTGAAGGTTATCGTGCGAGCGTCGACCAAGAACTACGACAGCTCCACGTCCCAGAAAACTCTTTCGAGACGAGGGAGGTATCAGTCGAGCTTCACTGACTCGTTTTCCTGTTCCTTTAGCTGCGATCACTCCCATCTGAGGAAGACACAGTTTTATCTCCTTTTATGACAACGCGAAATATTTTGTTCAACTTAGCAAGCCATTCAAACGAAGCAGTGCCAAACACCATCTTTACGTGCTTTCCCAGCAATTTTATTATCGTCCGCGTAGATAAGAGCCCACGAAGAATATACTTGATCGCAACGAATGAAAAGCTTAAAATAGAGAGAAAGGGTGTAGGGTTCGTCGTAGGGGTGATTTTTGTAGCATGTATTAGCCAACGAGGGCGAGAAGAAAGCGTAATCTTGATTTTCACTGTTCCTAAACGTGCCACTGGGCCCTGGGACGCTAGGCCGGTCGACGCTCGCGCGATAACCTGCATATCGCGTTCGACTGTACACATGCACTTTCGGCAATGGTCAGTGAGATGGCCTGCAGTCGCGATAGCGCAGACAGCTGTCCGGTGTTCCCTCAAACGGTCGTTTAAGCGACGACCCGTCTGACCTATCAAGCACATTCCGCACGACAGTGGAATTAAGTAAACCGCTGGAACGGAGCATTCTACAAAACGCGTGGCATGCTTTTACCCGTCTGACCTATCAAGCACATTCCGCACGACAGTGGAATTAAGTAAACCGCTGCAACGGAGCATTCTACAAAACGCGTGGCATGCTTTTTGTCTCAGGTTTGAGCAATCTCCGCGGCATTCCCCATGCGGCACACCCTGGAGAGTTTTTGGGCGCAGTGCGCCGCACTAAGTGCTGCATTTCTGAGACGGTGCGATACTTTGTGCATGTACGGCACCGGTAAAGCACGCACCTGTCTGCGCCGCTCACTGAGCCCAGTCTTCGGTCGGGCATGCTTCACCTCTTAAATGAGGCTTTCTGCTACAGTCACTGAATTGCGTCACCGTTCGAATGCAGCCGTTGTGGCCAGAAATCGAACCCGCGCCTTCCAGTATCGGCACCTAACTTCCTAAGCTGCCCCGACGGGAGAATGCGGTAACCTAGGCCGGGTTAATGACATTTTGTCTTGTGCTCTTAATTACCCCCCCCCCCCCCCGGTGACTCTGTGTGTATGCACTGGGGCTCCTGAATTCGCGGTTTCAATGCTGGAAATAACACTGTGGTGTGATGGGGCCGAAATTAAGAAGGCTAGTTTATTTAGAATTATGCGCACAACAGGTGAACGTTAGTCCGAAGTCCCCCAACGGCATGTGTTAAATATTATGTTTTTTTCATATTGTTACTGTGGTTGAATTAAGGTTGACTGTGTTTATTTACAGCATGAGAATGAGGTCAGGCAATGACAGGCAAAGATGGAGTCCACAAGCCGCACCAGACAACCTCGTCTTCCTCTTCTTCTTGCCCGGCTCATACCACAGCCCGGCTCATACCGTAGCAATACCCCGGTTCACAGACGAAGCCCGCTGGGTGAGTCAATATCGCTGGAGGGATGAAACCTCTTCAGACGAGCCACATGCACCAACTGCGTTCGACTTGACCGACGAACAGGTGACGTCAAGCGCGCCACGACGTATGTCAAGTCGCTCAAGCGATCTATGATGAGAAACGGTCCAGTGTACTGCGGTAAAAACTTCTGGCATAAACCACGTTTGCGTTGAGGGGTCCACAACCACACATGTTCTCCTTTGTCGAATGCAATGTCATCGCGGCGTCGATCATACCGCTGCTTGGAGCGATCTTGTGATGCCAGTGTGCGCAGACGAGCAATTTGGCGGGCTTCTTCAGCGCGGCACAACGTTTCCGACCACAGAGTCCTCAGCATGGAGTGTAAATGGGAGGATTGTGTCGAGGGAGCTGCGCGGCGATCGAGCGTAGAGCAAGTAGAAAGGCGAGAAGTCCGTGGTCTCATGCTTCGCCGTATTGTACGCATAGGTAATAAACGGTAAGATGTCATCCCAGTTCTTGTGATTGGATGAGACGTACATAGCCAGCATATTAGTAAGGGTGCGGTTGGTGCGTTCCTACAAGGCCGTTCGTCTTGGGGATGATATGGCGTAGAATGTCTGAACTGCGAAGTGCATAGGCGAAGCAACTCTTCCACAGCGTCTGCAATGAATTGGCGACCACGGTCACTGATGATTACTCGAGGTGGACCATGACGAAGAACTACAGAACGCAACAAGAAGGCAGCGACGTAATCAGCTGTGGAGGATGGTATCGCAGCGGTTTCTGTGTATCTGGTGAGGTGATCCGACGCAGACTATTATCCAACGGTTGTTATTCGAAGATCTTGGAAACGGTCCTAACAGGTCGATGCCAACTTGTTCGAAAGGCGTGGTAGGCAGCGCTATGGGATGAAGAAGGCCGTGCGGGGCACCCGTGGGTCGCTTGTGACCCTGACACTTGTCGCAGCCCGAGACGTATTGCTTCGTGGAATGTCGCATGCGAGGCCAGTAAAACCGCTCCTGTGTACGATGTAAGGTGCGAATGAACCCAAGATGTCCTGATGTTCGATCATCGTGCATAACACTGAGAACATCGCATCGAAGACTCTCAGGAACAACTAGCAAATAACGTGTGCCACTTGCTGAATAATTTGTCTTATACAACAGTCCATCGCGAATACGAAAGCGACCAGTGCCTTTGTGACTGCGGGCATCAACGAACAAGGGGTCCAAAGATAAGTCGTTGTGTTGTTCCCGCTTGAAGATATTGGCGTCAGGAAACGTGCGACAGACCGCGGCAAAACAGATGTCGAAGTTGTCCGTACTATCTTCCGTCGTGGTCATAGGGAGGCGAGAGAGGCAATCAGCGTCCGAATGACGTCTTCCACTTCTATACGAAATGTTAAAGCCGAATTCTTGGAGTCGTAAAGCCCAGCGTGCAAGGCGGCCAGAAGGGTCTCGGAGGGTGACCAGCCAACACAACGAATGATGGTCCGTCACAATGGTGACCGAACGACCGTAGAGGTAGCAACGAAATTTCTGAACGGCGAACACAGACGCTAAGCATTCTTGCTCTGTCACCGTGTAGTTCCTTTCAGCCTTGCTTAGGGATCGACTCGTATAGGCAACAACACGCTCTGCATTATTATGTCGCTGAACAAGCACACCTCCGATGCCAATTCCACTTGCGTCAGTGTGCACTTCAGTAGGAGCAGTGGCATCGAAGTGGCGAAGAATAGGTTCTGATGGCAGTAGAAACTTCAGTTCAGAAAATGCGGCGTCACATTCAGGCGTCCCGTCGAATGGGCTGTCTTTTTGCAGCAAGCTTGTCAGCGGGTGCACAACGTCCGCGAATCTGGGCACAAAACGACGAAAGTAGGAACATAATCCCAAGAAGCTGCGGAGTTTTTTCAGTGTCTGGGGTGGCTTGAATTCGCTTACTGCTTCGATTTTGCGGGGATCTGGCCTGACACCATCTTTGTCGACTAGGTGACCGAGAACTAATGCTTGTCGTTCCCCAAACCTGCACTTGTTAGAGTTCAAGACTAATCCGGCCTTTTTGATACAGTCTAGGACAAGGCCCAAACGGGCGTTATGCTCTTCGAAGGTACGTCCGAAAATGACGACGTCGTCCAGGTAGCATAAACACACCTCCCATTTAAGACCACGAAGGATAGAGTCCATAAATCTTTCAAAGGTAGCGGGGGCATTGCAAAGCCCGAACGGCATTACGTTAAATTGGTACAGGCCATCGCGTGTCACAAATGCGGTCTTCTCCTTGTCGGCAGGGTGCATAGGTATCTTCGAGTATACTGATCGTAGATCTACAGAAGAAAAGTACGAAGCCGAGTGCAAGCAGTCAATGACATCGTCAATGCGGGGCAGCGGATATACATCTTTTTGAGGGATGGCGTTGAGTCGTCTGTAGTCTACGCAAAACCTCCAGGAGCCGTCTTTCTTTTTCACCAAGATGACTGGTGCTGCCCACGGACTACATGACTCTTCGACAACACCCTTCTGCAGCATATCCTAAACTTGTTCGGCGATATCTTTGCGCTCCGACGATGACACTCGGTAAGGCTTTTGCCGAATCGGATGAGCAGTGCTTGTATCAATCCTGTGCTGAGCACGAGAGCACGGTAGAGATAGTGGTTTCTCCTCTTGGCAAAAGTCAAACACAGAAACATGTCGTCCCAACAGGTGGAGTAATGTCTGCTGCTCGTGCGACTGCAAAGACTTGCTGATCATGCTTAAAATCCTTGACTCGTTGGAGCAACTGCGCGCGCAAGTGACTGACGATTCTTCCCTTTCGTCGTTATTAATTGCTGCTATAGAATTGGCGGCGGCATCGTTGAACACTCCGAGCTTCATTCCCTCGAGGGAGCACAACCGGCATTGGTGAACAGTTAAGTGCCCACAGAAAGGTTGCTCCGCCATCAACCGATACAACACAACGAGGCACTAATATGCCTTTCTTAGCACATTGAACCGTGGCAGGTTCAACGACGGCATCAAAGACGCATGCGGGACGGACGGAAGCAAATACCGCAACTGATCTCATTGACCAAGGTGGCACTGTCAGTTCATCGGAAATAATCAAAGCGTCATCTGCGGCCTGCGGCTCATCAACAAGGGCGGGAACAGTTTCACCGCTGACAGAAAATTCACCGGTTCTACAGTCGACAAAAGCGCCACAGTCCTGGAGAAAGTCGATGCCGAGAATAACATCGTGGGTGCAACGCTGCAGTACCAAAAACTCTGTTGGGAACACCTTCCCTGCCAATATGACGTTAACGGCACAAACTCCCAGAGGATGAAGTATTTCCCCGCCAACACCACGAAATCTTGTTGATTCGTCCCAAGAAAACAAAACTTTGCGGCCAATGCGATTCTTGAAGGAAAGACTCATGACTGAAACTGTCGCACCGGTGTCCACTAAAGCACTTGCACGAAAACCATCTATTAACACATGTATCTTGTTCATGAACATCGTAACTGGCGGAGGCATCTGAGACGAATCCTTTTGTGCGACCTCACCTCCATCGGTCGCGCCGGCTAGTTTCCCGGCGGTGGTGGTGGTGACAGCCGTCGTCCCGGTGAAGGTGAGCGGCGCCGTCGGGCAGGGGGGAGGCGTCAAACTGCGGTCGGAAGCAGGAGAGCTGCTACGTCGATTCTCTCGTCGTGAGGTACTCCCGGAATAGCCGTGCCAAGGATCGTTGTGGTGACCATTGCCAGCTCGACGAAACGCTGACGGGGAATCGTATCCCGATGTCTCTCGCTGCCAACGACAGAAACGAGCTATATGTCCGGCGACACCACAACGGTAACACACGGGAGATTGGCGGTACGCATTGTACTCCTGGAAGGCACCGGCCCCGACGTGGTGGCACAAATGCATCTTCGTTCGGGTGTTCATAGGTGGTGGTCGGATGGCGGGGACGGCTGAAGCGGTGTTCGTACCTCGACTCTTGGTGATAGTCAATGCCGTTGTGGCCTCTCTGTCCTCGGTATTGGCCTCGGTGGTGAGCAAGACCTGTAGTTGTAGTCGTCGACGCCTGCAGCGGCAATGGACACATCATGGTGAGAGGGAAGCGGCATCGGAGTAGCTCCGTACGAGCGGGCGGGCGTGTCAGGGGAAGTCGGGCGAGCGTGTCGAGTGAGTTCTTCACGAACGATCGCGCGTATCGTCGACGCGAGATCAAGCGACGTATATTCGTCAACACTCGCAACGGTGGTCACATTCGGCAGGCGACCGAACTTTGGAGTAATGCGCCGCATCTTGAGGGTCTCGAATGTGCGACAGTGGCGTATAACGTCGGTTACTGTGGCAAGGCTCTCTTTGCCAATGAGGAAGTGATAGACATCCTCTGCTATGCCTTTCAGTAGGTGGCCAACTTTGTCCTCCTCCGACATACAAGGGTTAACGGTCTTGCAGAGCTTCAATATAGCTTCAATGTATGTCGTGCATGTCTCACCTGGGATCTGGGCTCTTTGAAGAAGCGTTTGTTCCGCTTGCTTTCGCTTCGCTACGGAGTCCCCGAAACACTCCCTTATTTCGGATACAAAGCGATCCCAGGTCGTGAGGGTATCCTCGTGGTTTTCATACCACACGAGCGCCGTGTCGGTCAAGAAAAAGACAACGTTGAATAGCTGGCTAGCCGCGTCCCATTGATAGTATTTGCTCACCCGTTTATAATGCGTGAGCCAGTTGTCCACATCCTCGCCAGATTTGCCACCGAACGTGCGAGGCTCTATCAGGTGCTGACGCAACCAGGGAGGAGCCGCGGCCGAAGCGGGTACTGATGGTGCTGCAGGTACTGGTGCAACGTGTGCGGCTGCGGGGACCCGGTTTCCATCTTCACCGAGAGACATCTCAGCCGCCAGTGGTAGCGGAGGCAGTCCAGCAAGGCGGCGGCTTCGGCGTAGATCAGGCGCTTGCAGAACCGTGTTGCTTGGTAGAAGACCCAGCACCTCCACCAAAACTGTTACGGTGGTTGAATTAAGGTTGCCTGTGTTTATTTACAGCATGAGAATGAGGTCAGGCAATGACAGGCAAAGATGGAGTCCACAAGCCGCACCAGACAACCTCGTCTTCCTCTTCCTCTTGCCCGGCTCATACCACAGCCCGGCTCATACCGTAGCAATATTTTAACCACGCTGAATGAATCGACCCTAACAAACTTTATGCATTGGACGAGAACTCTCCACAGTCGCCAGGAACCACCCTAGCTAACACTCCGCATCATACTTAAGTATTTAGACCCTGCTTCAACGCATTACAGCGTATCCCTGGTAAACTGATCGCGATTCGAAGCATCTTTCCTAAACCACCACGAGCAGCGTATCGCAGATCAAGGAACTTATGCAACCTATTGACGTTATCCAGGATAACACGCTCAGTTCGCATCGGCTGTCACATTTGTCAAAAAAACATGGCTGATCCCTCTGTCAAAGGAATCGGTATAACACGAAAGTGAAACGTGTATTCACATAAGTAGTTGAGCGTTTATTGTGCATTGTTTCGCCACAAGGGAGAAGGAATGAATGCTGCAGCAACAAATTGTAATGTGACGTGAAGAACGGCAAGCAGCTCGAAACATGCAGAGCGCACCTCAAGCAGAAAGGACGCACGAAATGAGCATACACAAGACGAGCACGGACTAACGGTCACAGCTCGACATTTAAAGCTCGCTGCTCTAACACAAAGACGTACGAAACGAACGCACAAGCATACACAAAACGAGCGCCAACAACTACCACAATGATTACTTCGTGTGTAAGCGGCGCGCTCCATTTGTAAACGCGGCCGCTGCGGCGAACGAAGCGACTTTAACCACTGTAAGCTTCAAAGCAAACTTGCGGTGGAAGCACAAGGTGTGCGAAGCGTCCCCAATGCCCCGATCAGGAGATAAGCGCGCGCACCAGCGACCACGCCCCGTGGAGGCGCACGCTCATCCCAGCGAGAGGCGCGACGACCTTTAGAGCGCGCGCTCCGTGACACCTTCGCGCCATTTCGCTAGTGATGACGAAAACGCGCTGAAGTCGAGGAAAAGCTCTGAGGACCGCCAACGGTATATGGTGTGTATAAATAGCTTGCCGTTAGCAAGTTGAGGAACGAACGCTCCCCTAGCCGAGTGGTTTCGCGCCGCGCGCTGCGGAGCGAGAGGTCGCAGGTTCGACGCCCGACGACGGAACTTGTCCTTCTAATTTTTCTTTGATCTCACTATGTTAGTTTATATTTTACAACATCATATCCGTGACGGAAATACGTCAGAGGAGCCGTGGTGGCCCCCGGCATAAAACACTCTCGTGTTAAAAAAAAACAAAAAAAAAA
>JALIZH010007092.1:0-28084 GCA_030522465.1 Rhipicephalus appendiculatus
AAACAGCAGTAGGTAAATGCAAATAATCAACGTTATGAGTGACGCAGTTTCAATTGCAATCGGCTACATTCTTTTTCTGTCGTGTATAGTTACCCACTCATACAAACAACTCATGGACCTTAGCATATAGTTGTTCGTAACATTCGCGTTTAAAGCTTCACTGTCAGTACTGAAGTCCATCATCTTAGCTGCCCCGTCGACAAGCATAAAGCCCATCTCGAAAGCACACAGTAATACAAATCTGTACAGAAATTTTGGAAAGTGATTAGCGCTCTTAAAAACTGCGTGTTTAACAACTTTTTCTAGCGCATTTCAATGATGTGTCGAAGCTAAGATGTAAGGAACACGCCGACAAGATATTCCCGTTCCTGAATGTTATACCACCGGAATATGAGATTCCATTATGCCCAAATCGGCGCCACTTTATTCTGGGCAAAGTGAATGATCAGTCGCGTACTTGGATTTAGACGGCAGTTAGACACTCACAGGTTGTTAATGTTGGTCGCGAGTCCTAAATGCATATTCACTTTCAGAACGAGGTTTTGATACACAAAACCTGGAGATGTTATTAGCCCATAAGCAATGAACTCACCATGTGATAGCGGGCCCCCTATTTCTGTCACGACTCCACCGAGTAGAGGAAAGTAAGGCGTCCAGCCAGTGTCCGTCGCTGTTGTGATGAGTATATCGCCCTTCTGCTCGTTACAAAAGAAAAAAAAACATGAAATGTCTGTTAGCTTCCGTTATCACAGTAGTGCGGTTTGTCTGAGTTTACAACCTTTAAGAACATCTAGCAACTAAAACGGGCCCTGCGTCGTTTTTCCTGAGTGCAATTGAAGGAGTTATTAATTGGCTTTATTCCATTTCTTCAATAAACCTGTTAATACATTCGGAATCACGCCGGAACTTTAGTAGTGTTTAGCATTTAGTAGTGTGCAGAGCATTAGTCTTTGTTATTTATGGAGGGAGAACAATTTCTAAAAAGATCATGGTACACGATTAAAAAATTGTTCTATATTACAGCATGTTTTTACCCGATCACATTCATCATGGTTACTGATAACGGGAACTGGAACATGCTTTATGGAACACGTCTGAATTACATTCCATTTTCAATTTGATTAACGTTTCTTAATGCTTATAGGGCATAACCGAATCAGATTTTTACTAGAAGCTGTAGTTGCATCTTGCACCTGAGGACATTTTCGTGGTCTACTAAGGAAAGCGACAGAATTGCAGTGAATGTAGGGAAGCCGCCAAGGAATTGTAATACAAAGTGTTCCACAATACATGTTCCCGTTCCCGTTGCTTCTTAAGCATCAGGAATATACGCGGGCGAAAAGATGAAGTTTTGTTTTTGTAGAATTGTTGAACCACGCGTTATCTTTTATAATCCTTTCTTCCTCCATAAATAACAGCAAATAGTGCAGTGCCCGCTGTTCTATGCGTCCTCTTCTGCTTGTGCCATATACATTTCTGTAGAAACTCCTTTCTATTTTGGTTTTATTAACTATCCGGCAGCATGGCTCTTACTTGCCAGGCATGACACGTCAACCGGTAAACACTATTATTCGTCAAATATCGATAATTCTTATAATAATGAATTTTATTGGTGGAACATGGGAGAGGCCTTTTGCCCTGCAGTGGGCGTAGTCAGGCTGATGATGATGATGATGAATAATGAATGTTCAGTGAATACATCGTGAGTCTCATAAATTTTCATATGCAGTAATTGCAACTTAAGAAAAGTACATGCAATTATACTGATCAAATTCATCATGATTGAAGTGTATAAAACCTGTTTGACGAAACCACCCACTACGACGATTGTTTTACTGTATTTCATCGTGTTAAATCACCTAGTCGCATGATTTTATTTTACATAAATATTAAACTCTTAAAATCTCGTATTATGGACGTGCGGCGCAGAAAACAGCTCTTAAGTCATTTAACGAAGCCACACCAATGGCGGGAATGAAGGGGAGCAGCAAAATGCAGATAAAGCGCGCACTCACGAATTATTTTATTGAAAAATTCTTCATTTTTATTTCAACATTTATAATGAGTAGTCCAGGTCACTGCATACCTGGGGCGAATTATCTACGGATGTAGCATTTATCGATAAAACGCAGCACCAATAGTAAAATGAAAGGGATCAAGAATATTGCACCAGTAAAATCCTATTTACACATTAGGAAAATTACCACACTATTTACTCACGTAAACTAACGAATTTTACACATTTCCCTCTAAGCTGGCTTTATTTATTGTTAGATCAATTTATTCTGATATATCAAGAATGACAATAAGCTGCAAAGGTCGACATTTATGAACATCAAATATGGGTGCTGCGTTTCGAATCAAAATCAAGCCAAAATGTGTTTTATTGGGACGTAATTAGAGATAATTCATACAAAACACTTGTACCAAACTGTGCGTGGCTAGCAGCTTGTCCAACGTAGAAAATACATAAACGTTAACGCACATGATTGATCATATATTGATAGGTTTCATACATTTGCAAATAATAATTATGTACAAGATTCCGCTGCTTATGAAATATTTAATAGATTCAGATATTGTTTTGCAAGATATTTCTTTAAATATGATCCACAAGCTTTTGTTTTATTATAAAAATAGCGCATCAGGATAAGCATTTCATCGCGGAATCTCATGCTCATATTTAGTTGTGTATGTATTTGAGGTTGTTGGGGAATGTTTTGGCCGTAATGCGACGGAAAAGGCCTAGTTGGTTCATGCTGACTTGGCGATGCTCTTATGCTAGGCTAACACTGCAAACAACACATTAGAAAGAACACAGGACACAGTTTAACAGAACAAGTGCACACTTAAACTGCTTTTTTTCCTTTATGCGTAGTCGGGATGAAGAAAAATTCAAGGAACACGTGGAAACAGATAGTGCACTTGACCCCGCCTCTCTCTTTCTCAAGTTATCTCCTGCTGAAATCAATTTCTTAATGGACATCACTTATGCGAAGTCAAGTGCACTATCTCTTTCCACGTACTTGCTGAATTTTTATTTATGTCGACTACGCATGAAACAATAAACCACCTGAAGTTAGCGCTCGTTCTGGAAATCTGTGTTCTGTGTTCTCTGTAGCGAGTTCCTCGTTGCTTTCCCCAACCAAAAGCACATTACCAAGCAAATGTTTCGATTCGCTAAGCGTGAAAGCTAAGCAGAAACTTGGCTTACCCACTGCCGTTTTTATCGAGCAGCTGCGTCTTACCTCAATTAAGTGGGCCTCTTCAAATGTGGGCACAACTCGAGCCCTTCCTTCCGCGACACCTTGAGACATCGGGTTCCCTAGAAGAAAGCCAGAACGAGGGGTCGAACATTAATACGCTTGCGAGACCAAATATGTGAACGAATTACTGGTGCGCCACTTTTCTGCTCATATAAGTCGCATGAAGTTATACTATGACTTTCTCAATATTTTCCGGCATTATATTCTAAAAGTGTTTTTGCCACTTTTGTCCATTTCCGTGGTTCCATAGTTAATAAAGGGAAAATAGACAACCACCCGTTTGTAGCACGAAGCCACAAGGAAAATCCGTACGGATTTCTCAGAACGAAAAGCTTCTTAGTTGCCGAAAAATTCGTCCTGGTCCGGGGTTCGAACCCGGGACCAACGCCTTTCCGGGGCGGTCGCACTACCAATTGAGCTAACCAGGAAGCTAGCAATTGGCAGCGCGAGGGCGAATCCATTGAGTATGTTCCATAGTTAGTGGTCGGTGATTGGATATGTACGGCCGAGAGAGCGACGCCAATGCAAAGGGAGTGTGCTATCACGAGATTGGGTCGGGCACCCTGTTCGTCAAACGCAACCTTCAATTGGAGACCACCGCCAAGAAAAACCTTGACCCGACTGAAGAGTGTGACAGATAAAGAAAAAGAGAGAGAGTGTGTGTGGTTTCACAGAGGAAAGACACTGGATAGTTCAGTAATAAGAGCAGTATCTCTTTGAATCCGAAATGAGCTCCTCTCCACCTGCATCACTATGGGTCACCCAGCAAGTCAAAATTTCTTTTTTTTTCGTTTTTCTTACTGTTTGCGTCTTGCGCTTGCAGCGCTAGGCGTGCTAGACAGGTAAGCTACATTGAAGAAAAATTGAAACCTGGTGAAGAAATTGCCTTCATAAAATGTATTTTTATTACTTAAGATTTTAGTGCTAATAAGTTCACTGGTATATGCTACAGTTCTGTGAGCCTCACTCATATGCTTTCATGAACCATGACAATAGAAACTTGAGTATGTTAGCCAGCTTATGCGCATATGATCTCTCACCGAGGGATATCAAAGAAGCGGTAGCGATTTGCCATTTACTCCATTTTACACATATGTTGTGAGATTAAAATAAAGTGATGGCTCACACCCAAATTTATTGTCCAAGAAGGTCATAAGTTACTCTAAAGCTGGACGAATGTGATCCTAGAGCAAAGCCACTCGTTCGATGGGTGGCGCTATACTTGTTTACGTAAAGCTTTTAGGACAACACTTGAGGCGCCCAGCTCATTCCGGAAATTACGTGTCCGGCACTAACCCGAACCATGTTCACGTCTCGCCCATGCACAGTAGCAGTCGACCATTTTTTCATGAGGTCCCGAAAGGTTTGAAAGTCCAGTTAAGAAAAAAAAAACTCTCTGCGGTAGTTTCGCGTTCCTGCAGACAGTATGACTCAACTATGGAGTAGCACTCAGGAAATGTCGCCCTTGCTCTCCTTCTACCGCACTCTGAGGTCAATGTGATGCCCTAGGCAGAAAGATCGAGAAGTTTTACACAAGTACATACACATTTTTACAACGACCATGATGTTGACCCTCTTTTGCACCCTTGAGGTTTTTCATTGCAAAGTAAACTAGTAAAGGAGCGAAGCCTCCCCTTTTTTAGAGATGGCAGAGATTTTTTATGAATGGCATGGAATGAAGGAAATACTTTGAGAAGCCTACCATGAACAACTGTTGGCATCTGTGCATTCCTTTAAAAAGGCTCCTACTTCGAAGTTACCGTTTAGTGTGTGTATATTTTTTTCAGTTTATCTACGTACCAAAAGGGGCGCTTGATAATCCTGATGGCGGCATAACCTATAGAGCTACACAGAAAGGCTACGCCTCAACACAGTAAGTGCCGAATTCACAAGGTGATTGCATTGTCTGGACTACTCTTCATTGGCCGATCGCCCTTGCTAATCTTGTGTACAATTTCACAATTAAAAAAAATCTACCAACCTTTGATTTCGAAGTCACCTTCAACATGTTTCCTGAATTTTTCAATCTGTAATATGTCGCAGGAAAATAGGTGTATTAAAAGACCTTGGCGAACTGAAGAAAAAAACATATATCAGCGAAAATTGCCATATAGGCGAAGACGTTCATTAGCAGGACGTTTCCTGGCACATGTTTTGTACCGCGAGAGAAGGAAACAAACGTTTACTTATCTGCTTCACACATATTTGCACCACAGCCCACGACTGTAATCAGCATAAATTGCCATGTACATATATGTTTTCTGAGGCATACAGCAGAACTAAGATGATGTCGATGAAGAGACTATGTGGTGTGAGATGCTCTCTAATGTGGTGGATTGTAGGTTTCCACAGAAGCCGCGAGACAGCGGTGCACAAGAAACAGCAGATAAACGCGCAAATCTTAGGAGTTACATCAGGTAGCTTATGATAAGCTAATAGAAAAAGGGATTAAGAAATCAACATGAGAAGCCCTTCCCCTTGTTCTTGTAGGTGTTAGAACACCAGTAAGATGAATATCTAGCAGATATTACAGGTTGCAATTTTTACAGGTTGCAACTTACAGCTTCAGCCTCATAGTGAAGTTATACGTCTAAGAAGAAGTATGCTGCATGGTGGGAAGAGACCCCCTGCATAATTATACCCTTTCGAAGCATAGATTTGCTTTTCGCACGGGAACTGTAGGTCATAGCATAAGGACAGTCACTATTAATTTTGGAAGTCTTGACAGATAACCGAGACCTATGTGATGGAAGCTGGGCCTACGGATAACCACGGCTTCGGCAGGCTAACTCATTGGCTGTAAGCGCCACTGTGACGCAACAATCGTTTCCGATGGCTGAACTTACTCTGCTATTATGAGAACTCTAGTAGCAAGACCAACTGCCGTTTTCAAACTGTCGTGTAATACAAGGGAGCAGGGTAGAACGCACTACGTTACCGTCTTCCAAGTGCGATCAACAAATAGAAATTAACAATTCATAATCTGCGTAAATTGTCTAAAACTGACATGTTCAATTTGATGTGCTGATTGTATTGTTCACGAATGTTGGGTGGTTTCTGTATTGGTTTCTTAGGTTAATTCGTTCATACATTGCTTTGTTATTAATATTTTTGTATGTATTTCAGAGTTGTAATTTCATTAATTGCTGTCATGGGCCACATGCGTGTTCTTTTTGTATTGTCGCTTTCCGCTGTCTCTAATTTTTCGTCATTTTTTCTAATTTTGATTTGTTTTTTTCTGGGTAAAGGGGCCAGTCATGTTGTGAAATGTTGCTTTTTTTCCCTTTGCACCAAACCACGCATACAGTGTATTTTGATGTACTTCTCACGTGGTTGAATAAACTCAAACTCAAACTAATACACCGTGGAACAGTGGCATATGCTTCGGGACTAGCGTCACTGCGTTCGCTTTTGTAATTTTCATCGACAACGAAGGTTCAATTTATGTCTGTGGTAAAATTAATCTTATATGTTCCTAGAGCGCGATGACAATTTATTTGTGTTAATGTGTTAATTGGGTGCAAGGTGGTGTCGTAATTTTCCGCGACGTTTGTTGGTCGCCATTTTTACAAACTGTTGGCACGGGATTGTTCTAAGCCAGACACAAAGCAGGTTATTTCGCTTGTCCGGCCGAAGAGCTTACGTTTCGGTCCAATTCAAGTCACCGGGAGACCATTCTATATAGGTCCGGTCTAGCGGACGGAACGGTGACTCCCTCCGTTCTGTGCCCGTTCTTTGCCTAGCAAACGAAGAACTGGTTGACAGCACTGTTTTACCCGTTGCTATTCTCATGTCTGACCAGCACACGCACATCGGCCAATCCCATGCGGCGCGATTCAACGTTTTATCAGAGAAAATGTACTAGATTGCGCCCCTGTGCCCGCTCCCGACCTCGACTATGCTCTCTCAGCACATTCCCGTGCCCCGCATGGTATCCTCATGGCACACGTGCCCCACAGACGCGCGAGATGTTGCTGCTTTGCCATTACCTACTCTCTATCTGCTTCTTCACCAGTTTTCTTCGGCTCCAGCTGTGTTGCTGCGCCCATATAGAAAAATGAATCAGCGACCTCGTTCCCAACAAATTTTATGGTTCTGCATTTCTGACACATCATTTCTGCCTTTGGAAGCCAATAACAAGTAAATTTATGAAGTATGTGATGCTTTTAGCGGCATTAAAACGATTATATATAACAAGTGGATGTCTTAGCGCTCCCCAATCCGTTACAAAAGCATGCATGTGCAAATGGTTAAGCATATTTTCACTTGCGATTGACGTCTGCATAACTTGAACTGTGATATGCTTACGGGTTTCGGCATTCCGATGAGAATTGTTGGGTACTTGTCTTTGTCCAGCTGCTCGTAAATTTTTTGCCGCCGCTGAGCTCTAAAAAAGGAAGATAGATTTTAACCAATAATTGAAATTTTAAATGTGAGATTTCGTGCGCAACGTTCGTATTGACATAATTAAAAAGGTAGCACGAAGTAAAAGGCGTTGTGGCACTACATATTTGCCCACCGCATATCGTGGGCTTGACAGGCGTATCGACTAAAATAGCGGGCAAAGGGCCGACGTAACGTCGGCACTTACGTTAACCCAGAGATGAAAGCTTTATCGCGAAGAAGTGCACGCTACTGTCCCATGATGTGCATATGAAAAGTAGCGTTTGTCGGCATATTCGAGCAACGCTTGACCATACATTGAACAGTAAATCTGAATTGCATTGTTAGAAAAACTTGGAGGACGCTTGAGCTTCCCCCTCAAGAGCAGAACGCGATAGCGTAATCAGGCACCGGGCGCATCGCCTTCTCAATTGCTAGCCTCGCTTCGGTTCTCGGCGCATGCCGCAACAGTGTCGTAAGGAAGAGAACGGCTGTGCGCGTAACATTGGCCGCTTCAAACTATCCTAGCATGCCCACTGCAAGTACAGTGCTACGCCATAATTCTTCCTTTTGCGAATCAGCGAAGCGCCCACTACACGACCGTAAGCCAACATGCGAACATACGCAGCTGCTCACTTTTTGTTGCCACTGATGACGATCAAATATGTCTGAGCGCTTTGTAATGGGTGGGCCTTTAAAACATCCGCTAGTTGCGCAGTTTACATGTTTGGGCGCCTGGCGCGGTTATACGCTTCTGCCACGCAATATGTAATACGTTAAGGAGACTCCTTCCACTACAAGACATTCATATGGTGTTTTCTTCCGACGCTGTTTCAAGCAATAGCATGGTTCTATCGTAAACACCTGGTTACCACACAGATGGTCTGGGTTCGTTTTTAACTCAGACCGAAATGTTTAATTATTTATTTTATTCGCATTTTTCTCGATTTTTCGGTCATGGACAAAATGATTTTTCGCCCACAACCAACCATACCGACGCCGGCACCGGAATTTTTGCGAAACGAGCTCTCTAACGATATCGGGTTAAAAACGGGCAGCCAGTGCTCTAACCAAAACCGGCCTTGCCCCGACATGACGCCTGTTTTGGACCTTTTCGTAAGAATTTTGATGCATTGGCGCGGCTGTGTGGTACAATACTTGACTGTCATGCACAACGGCTCGTTTCGATTCCTGCTTGAGGTGCGATTCTTATTCTTTGCTGTCATCGGGATTTCTCGCTCGACAACGCTGTCAATTGCAGCACCGGAATTTCGGCGACACTAGAGCACATGCTCTGAGACTGCAAGGCAACGTACACTAACCCCAATGCTACTTCGGCCATGTGGGAGGCGGCCCTACGCAGCTTCCATCTGTCCGACCAACTTCCCGGGAGGAGTAGCAGGCCAGAAACCCGCTTTCCAGACCGACGTCTCCTCCTTCTTGTCATTAAACATCTTCTTCTTGGGCCGTGCAGAAGGCCACGGTCCCGACGTGTGAGTCGCCCGCTGCGCGCTAAGGCGCACCTTACCGGACCTCAATAATGTTTCGCACCCAGCCACCCGCCCATGAGCTTCTTAACACTCTCGCGTTATATCCACTCTATTCTCGTTGTTATTCGATTGAACTGCACTATAAATTACCTGTGGCGCATACCCGTATACTAAGGACTATGTTATGTGGGTATGTGCCGCACGCGACTGGTAGCAAAGGTTTCTTTTTTTATTTCAAATTACATTAAATTTTTTTATTTCGAATTACGATGCCCGTAGGCATTTTAATTCGCGGTATTAAAAATAAACACGCAAGTCATGGAGGAGATCGGCTGCCGCGCTTCGGTCTTATGAGACTCTGCAGACTTCTTAAGTTGAATCCGAGCATAGCTTTTAGCTAACTGCATCGAGTACGTATATATAAGAATCAATTGACGCCACATATATCACAAGGCATAAGCTGTTGGGAGAAATTTGGAGGTAGCAGAAGCTTTCGTAAAGCGGTCAGAAAGCCGCAACAGTAGTAAGCTGTTCTTCTGCTAAGTTGTTGAGGGGAACGCGTGCTTTTTTCATACAGGCACAAACAATATTGGAAATCCAACGCACTCCTCTGCAGACTTCAGGAACACATACCCAGAATCGGTACGTTCTTCAGAACTTCTTCTTGTTCTAATATTGTTTTAAAATAACCGGCTATTTGCAATAGGACGTTTAGAGTATTTTGAATCGATTAGGAAAACTTGGTTAATTATTTATATAATCGTTTTAGCTTCTACTGCATACTTCCTGCGCCTTCGAGCGTATCAAGTTAGCTTGATCAAGATGCAAAATTATGCACCAACTATGGCTTATATAACAAAATAACACCTTGAATAGCATAGTATACAATGAAACATAGTTAGATCGGCGCTTTTAACAACGGGACAAAGCAACAGTACACGCAAGACAATTTAACCATGAGAACGCCGATTTACCATGCTTTATCAAGCCAGTAACAAAGCGGCCGATAAAAGCATATTGAATGCTGTACAATGCATGCAACGCAAATGCAAGTCGAGCTGGATGGTTAAAAGTTATGTACGAGACATTTTCGAGCTCTCCGGTACACACACAGCATGTTTATACGTAATATTAGATGGGAAGAGGCTTACCTTTTTTGTGTGCTCACTCTAACCGCAGTTTGATCTTCGGTTTAATTCGTATTTCGCACCGTATTTCACTACACATATATTTTAGTTGTTTTTATTGGCACAGTGATATCGGTCGCTTCAATAAAACTATTGTTTAAATATTTCCGATATACTCTTCGATTGCTGTACTGTTGCTATTTAGGCAATTAAATTTTTATCGGATTTTTTAACATTTTTAAGGCTGCATCTCATGAACTGCACTTAATTACAACCATCTTGCTTAGGCAGTATCGTGAACAATCAATATAGCTAAAATGACTGCCTGAAGAACAAGCTATCATGCTTAAATATTGATATCTCCTCGTATACTTCTCATCTGTTCTACCTCAAGTGAAAATATGATTGCCATACTGAACGATTTGCGCTGAAATCTGCCGGAGCACGCTTGAAGGCATTTTCTATTATTCGACCGAATTCAGGTGTTCTCGTCGACCAAATTAAATAATTAATTTGGCGATGTAACTGCAGCGTAAGTGTAGAAGAAACAACGCTGCGCTTTTTCAGGAAAACATATTGCCTCTATGTAATAAAACACGCTGTTACGCTCCATTCAGTTACCAAACTTGAAAGAGATAATGCGTATGCTTGACTCCTTCCTCTTGTACGTACAAGAAATCGCGCTCCACTTGCAAAAGCCAATGACTGCAGAGCACCAATGCGTTTAAAAAAATTAACGCTTACTTGAGAACCAGCTCTGGGGCCCGTGTGCGGAGCAGAATGCCGATCTCCTCGTAGCTGAGGAAGAAGAGTAGTTCAGGCGAGGGTAGCCTGCCTTCGTGCACCATGCGCTTTGCCAGTCGGTGGCACATCAGTCGCAGCTGGTGTATGACTCGAACTAGTGCAGACTGTAATACGCAACACATTCGCTGAACTAACTACAGAGTGTATGAAAAGAAATAAGATCTGTATAATTGATAATCGGTAAAAGTGGTCAAGACATTGATACTTTTAACGAACCCGCCCGCCTCCTAAAAATATAGCACTGTCGCGATGCACGAATATGATTACTTTCTTTATCAAGATCAATATTTTTGGGCGTGGACAAGGTACTAGCAGCTGGAGGGACAACTAGAGAGGACAACGAAGGATACATCAGCAGCAGCATCATCATCATCATCAGCCTGTCTACGCCCACTGCAGGGCAAAGGCCTCTCCTATGTTTCGCCAATCAACCCGGTCCTGTGCATTGTGCTGCCACGTTATACCTGCAAACTTCTTAATCTCATCTACCCACCTAATTTTCTGTCTCCCTCTCACGTTTTGCCATCTCTTGGATACCAGTCAGTTACCCTTAATGACCAGCGGTTATCCTGCCGACGTGCTACGTGCCCGGCCCATATCCATTTCTTCTTCTTGATTTCAACTATGATATCTTTAACCCCCGTTTCTTCCCTGACCCACTCTGCTCTCTTTCTGTCTCTTAAGGTTACACCTATCATTTTCCTTTCCATCACTCGCTGCGTCGTCCTACAGCGGATCCACAGCCACTATAGTCCTCCATAAAGAAAGCGACAGAATCCCAATAAAGAAGGGCGTACGGCAGGGAGACACGATCTCTCCAATGCTATTCACCGCGTGTTTACAGGAGGTTTTCAGGGTCCTAGATTGGGAAGAGTTAGGGATAAGAGTTAATGGGGAGTATCTCAGTAACCTATTCGCTGATGACATTGCATTTATGAGTAACGCGGGAGACGAATTACAGCTTATGATTACTGAACTGGATACGGAAAGTAGAAGAGTAGGTCTGAAAATTAATATGCATAAAACTAAAGTAATGTGGAACAATCTTGGCAGAGAACAGCGCTTTGCGATAGGTGGCGAGACACTGGAAGTTGTAAAGGAGTACGTCTACTTAGGACAGGTAGTAACCGCGGAGCCGAACCATGAGAGTGAAATAACTAGAAGAATAAGGATGGGATGGGGCTCATTCGGCAAGCATTATCAAATCATGAATGGTAGTCTACCACTATCCCTCAAGAGGAAGGCATATAACAGCTGCATCTTACCGGTACTTACCTACGGAGCAGAAACCTGGAGACTTACAAAGAGGGTTCAACTTAAAAGAATACAGAAAGGCCCTAAATAAATAGTGCTTCGTACGAGCGGCGTTGTTTACAGCTAACACATACCCTCGTTTGCACAACCTGCACACACTATATCCAGACAGTTACACACACGCAGGGGCGTAGGCAGAAATGTTTTTCGGGGGGGGGGGGGGGGGGAAGGGGGGTAGCTTCACCCTGATCTGGAGTGAAGGCCTGGCAGACAGAAGTGGTCGCGTGTCCTTTTGGGCTATATATGTCATGGCAAAAAAAAAAAGAATTCGGGGGGGGGGGGGGGGGGTGGAGGCCGGGCCCGGTGTGCCACCCCCTGGCTACGCCACTGCACACAGGTATGTAGCTGGTGAGAAGGTGCTCCAGCAATACCGCGTGAAAAACAAATCTGCCCGCAGAAACCATTCTTGATCGACTTTGGTAATACGCGAAAAATTCTAACGTGGTTGCAAGAGGCGCAAGTTCCCGGTCTGAATTTGGAAAGTAAGCTGGCGACCATGGGTTAGGCCTGGCGAGCCGCTGTAGCAAGCAGGGCCATGAAGAGGGTCTCCGTGTACTACTTGGGTTTATTAAAAGTTATTCTCTTTCTGTTCCCGTTAGTAATCGAGACAAACGACCGACCATCTGGATGGAAAGAGAAATGAAAAAAAAAAAACGATTTGGACCTCCATAATTAGCGATTTCAGCTCTCAAACACAAAACAAACAATTGTTTTAATTAAAAAGTGGCTGTAACGACTTGCTTGCACCGTTTCTTCGCGCTATCTGCGTTGCAGAGCGGCCACGTTCGCGCCTTTCGGGATCGCTTGTAAATACGCATACACCTGCAGATTGCACGTATCAAGTGGAACTAGGCCAAAGCATTTCTCTTTCACTTCTACACGGCTAGCCACACTGCGTACGAGCTTGGCCTCAGACCTGAACGTGACAGGCGCTAACAGAAAGCTAGTTGATGACACCAGCTGTTAGCATATCGGAGCATTTGAGAGGTCGTCTCTAAAGCGGTATGACGAAAACTGGCGGCGCTTCTCGCTTGCGATGATATCAGCAGTTCTCAGCAAGTCACAATACGTTTGCCTAATCAGGAAGTATCGATTCAGGTGTTTTCTGTCGCGTCACGCTCGCAACGTGCTACCTGGAACGAATCACAACAGGCCTGCTGAATCGTCCAGCGTACAAAAGAGGACGTGCCTAGGGGTTGCGAGCCGCATCTGGCGAACTGTGACGATGAATGTTTTTTTTCTTGTTTATTTCTTCTAATTTAAATATACACATTTCTTCGTGCTTTCCACGATAATTGTAGCCATATTTCAAGACTGAACACTTGCGTGGAGACGGTTGCTTCCTATAAACAACATCCGTAACGATTACAAAGGAAATAGTAAAAACATATTACGTACATAGATTACTGTGGTGACGCTTGCGTAAGCCAGACGTTTGTATTTTTGTTGAAAGAACAGAGGGCTTACGTAGACCCTGTGATATTGTGCTTGTTTCTTACAGTTTTCTTTCTCGCTAGTTTCCTCTCGGTTCATAAACTGCTTCATTTTAGCAAACATCATTGATAAAGCGGCGGTCGATGTTTTCCCCCCTATTTCACTCACTCAATAGCGCGCTGCGTAAGGCAGTGCTTAAAGTAGACATACTAGCAGAAGTTATCTGTTGTGTTGGACTAGTAGTATTGCTGAAATTCCACTTTATCTTTGTTAAAATACACAGTTATCAAACTCACCTTCCCGGCTTCACGTGCTGCCACAGCACTTCGTGCATTCGGTACGACTAGCTTCAAGATGAGTCTGAAAGTAAAAGCTCTTTTTTATCATATGCGATCAACGAAACAGATACTGAAAATTTGGTGCAAATTTTCATGTAAATTTTGCCATTATGCCGTCCGCATGGCGCTCATTCTTGCCTCATGACTCTATGAAAATTGTCCCCATCACTCATGACATAAAACTGCATCATAGAGGAAGAACAAATTCCGAGTTGTCTAAAGTACGATACCATGCGATCACACAAGACAACTTCACGCTGCAGGAGATTTGAGTCATACAAATGCTCTATATCTTCTAGCGTTCACATTTGATAGAATAGGAGTAATATTAAGTGTAGTGATTAAGTACCATCGTAGTGTAAATGTATGCATGTTCAGATTAACATGGCTAGCGACCATAAAGAGTGACTTCTGTTTTAATAAACGTGTAATTTTGTGCGCAGCATATGAGCATACGCATGGACACACACATACACCACTGATGTGTGAAATTTCATGATCTTTATGCTCCCTACTTGCATTAAGCGAACCTAAACGATAGCACTTTGCACGCATTTTCATTTTCTTGCTACGCAGCATTTGTTGTAATAAAAAAAAATGAAACGTACTTTTGGAAAGCTGACAACCGGTACGCGCTGCTGGAAGTACTCCACGCCGGCTGTTCCTTCTTGTTCACAACCTGGGGAGCCTTTGCAGCAACCTAGACAGTATATTTAGAATTACCCATGCTTAAGGGTGCTTGAAAAAACAGGCGATGATTATACAAGCCAATAGAAGATCAGCAGAAGATACCTGGCCGTATTAATTCGTCCACCGGAAGGTTATGCTGAACAACACATTCACCAATGTTTTTGCAAATATTTCTACGAAAAAACGACAACAGTTACTTAGAGAAATAGGGCTGTTAGTGACAAGAGTGTTGACAGCGAGTACTTCTAAGTTGCACTTATAATATAAAGCAATCACCAACAGGGCACTTTTCTTAAATAAATATCTCGTTAATAATTAAATGTGACACATGAGGAACAGTGCTACCTCGGAAGCCGTGGCTCGTGGGATCGCATCTGTCTTGGCATAACACGTCAAAAAATTGTGTGTTTGGTGAAAGCCTGTGGCCATTCGACTGAATATGCCATGTTTTTTTTTACACTCTCTCACCAATGACGTGATTGATGAGAGAGTGTAAGGGGCAGAGGCCACAACTGTGGCGGCGGAACTGTTGTTATGCGCCGCTGTGCCATAACGTGATTACGGGAGAGTGTGAGGGGGAGAGGCCACAGCTGGCACCGTTCCAGGGCACCAAGTGACGGAGGCGAGCATGAGACATTAAAGGCTTTCCCCTTAAAAAATGAGGCAGCTTCATACCAGTGGTGCCAAGTCTGAAGGAACGGCGGGGCAAAGTGGCCTTCCCTGTTCCTTTTTATGTGTTCCTGTCTTTCTTTCTGCTTTTCTATCTTCTCTATCTCTTTTTTCTTCTATATTTATTTATATTTCCTTCTTTCTCTGTCTATCTCTATCTTTTTCGTCTATTTCTACCTCCTTTCTTTTCCTTCCCTTTCCCTCTTTCTCTTTCGTGTGCCCAATTCTTTCTGTGTCTTTGTATTGTTGTCCTTCTTTGTTCCCTTTGTTGCTCTCTATTTCTTCCTCTTTCTCTCTTTCTGTCTGTCTGTGCTCGTACTCTGGCCAATCAAAGTTATTGTATCCCACGCCGGACTGATCGGCACACGTGTCCTGGTAGCGAAGCAGAAGAGGACGCAGAAGAAGAGGACGAAGTGAGCGCGTGCCACTTCATGATGATGATCATTTTTGCTCGCGACTAATGACGCTTCTCCGAGCTTAAAGGCCAACTCCAGCGATTTTTCGCGGTCAATGGACAGCAATAAAATTTGCTGGGTACGTTCTTTTGACACGTTTCGGTCATTTATGCCAAATTACAGGCTGGAGAGGTGCGCAGGTTCTTAGCAAATCATTTTATTGATTTCCCGGACTCTCGCACTTGGCTTCCCACAATTATTGGCAACATTGTGTGTGTGACGTCATTTAAAGAAAAGCGACAGAAGTAACGGATTCGAGGTACCACTAAAGCGTCTACTATCCGCAAGGCAACGATCCCTTGTGTTTCAGCCAGCGCTTCGTTGGTTGGGCGTTCGTGGAATGGGTGGCAAGTGTTGTTTCACTGTGGGCTGCACAAGATTACTATGAACAGGCACGAAACACATGCAGCCAATGATTGCCCTTCGGCTCCATTGTGGCGAATCTTAGCTAGCAGTGCCAGTTTGCCGCACGGAAAGTATACGATAATACCGCACCGGCTGAAGAGTCTACGTGCGGGAACATTACCGTACGGGAAGACTTTCCGTCCACCGTGACAGAGCCCATCTCTGTGCGGTGAGCAGCGCGTCTTGTGAAATGAGATTCATACTTTGCTTATGTTGAATTTCATTTACCCTACCGACGCGATGTCAAACACTACTATCCAGGGACTAGTGCGTTTTTCCCATAACATTATTAAACGGCTTTAGCTTGTCCCAAAACTTCTCAGAGTTAGCATTTTACCCGATCGCAGCAGGCACAAATTTGAGCCGCCTGAACAGGTGGTGCCATCTAGTGGTGTAATGCGCAACTAGGAGAGCACATAACTAAGCAGGTGTGTTATACTTCATCGAAGAGAAATAGCTATTATAGTTGGCCTCCAAGTGCATTCGAATCGCAGCTGTCATTGTCCGACAGCTTAGAGAATCTTGTGAACGTGGCACGGTCTGTAATATAGATGATACGGCTGTGGCGGTGTGGTCACGTTTCTGCTGAGCGCGCGCTCTCCGCCACTTTCACAGTTTTCTTACTCCGTGTTTGTGGGACTGGCATGTCTCGCACGATTTTTGGTTTTTATCAGCTTTTATGTCACGCGAAAAACGCACTGCTCGGTTGAGTTTTGGTTTCGGTGTTGCGTTTTTTTGCTTATCTGAAATTATTGTCCAATTTGCCGTGTATTTCTGCTATCGTGCTATCGGGCTCGTGACAGGAGAGTCTCAGAAACATAGGAGCAACATTACTTTGACATGGTCGAAAAATCGCCGGAGCTGTCCTTTAAACAGGTCCATTGTTCCAAGGGCTCTTCCTGTGAGGTCAATCAAGTGAAACTGAGTAATGACTTAAGAAGTTTTCACAATTTCTCGAAGCGTAATAAATTTCATACCTTCAGAGATTTCACCAGCGATGACGGATCGAGCGCCCATGGGTTTGTGTACACATCAAACTGAAAACAAGTAAAGGAATGTGAAAGCAAGTAATGTTGGCAATTGAGACAAGTGATCTGCCCTTCGGTTTTTCTCGTACGTTTAGCCGTGTGACATACATATTTTCACGATTTTTCACAGGCAAGTTAAATTTTTCTACTTTCAGCACATATTACCTTTTCCAAGAAACGTGAGCATCGTTTATGACTATCCGGACACACACACACACAAACACACACACACACACACACGCACACACACACACACACACACACACACACACACACACACACACACACACACACACACACACACACACACACACAAATATTGGTTAGTGTCACCGCATCATTGCTGGTGTAGATTGATACGTCGTATACCCTGATTTCAACAGTCATGCGTATGTGTTTTCAGCATTTCTTTTTTATTTAGTAATGTTAGCCTAGTCACTTTTTTTCATAAATAGGTGGTAAAACTTCCCATGGCGTGCTAGCGTAATCGACAAATGATGTCAGTGAGTATGCGCTAGTTCACCGCCATTTCATAAGGTTTCAACCGGATTGAATGCAATGTTCAATGTTCTACCTATCGCTAAGGGTAACTATTAAAGCGAGCATGGAATGAACAACAACGTTTCAATGGATTGCTGATGGTTATTTGGTAATGGCAGCAGACCTTTGTTCATACGATTATTGCACCACATTATATGCATAATTTATGCCCAGTTAGGTGATAATATATGCTAACAGAACGATTATCGCTTTCCGTTTACCACGTATGGTTTAAAAGAAGTCTGCATTACCTCCTTCACTGCCCGATGGCCGTGCTTTTTGATGAATTCTCGAAACTTCTGGCCGCACTCATCATCAGAAGTTGACAACCACTCCGATGCTTCCTGTTCGAAGGGGAAAAACACGGTAAAAACCCGTGACAGTTCAAAACCATTGTTTCGTTCAAAAATATTTCATCACACAATATATAAGAACAATAACGGAACTAACTAGCTTAATATGAAGAAAGCAGCCGCATACAGTGGGAGCGAATGAAAATGGCAACACTTATTATGAAAATAGGCGTTTTCAAATATCAATACTTCCAAAGAATACGAAAACCTGCTTGGACGTTTTGTTTTCTGTTTTTAACCATCCTGTTTATGTAACGCACGAACCAACGAGTAATTTCTCAACATAACGCAGTACTACTTCGGCAAAATCATAGGTGTGCCACCTGAAGTATGTTCTAGCATAATCTAATTTCATCTCCTTGTTTGTTTCGTACTACGTTCGAGCTTACAATTTTGCGGTTATACTGGGAGCGCCAGTTTAAGCCACAGGTCAACAGCAGAAATGAAAAGTTATTTAAAGGTCTGAGACAGATAGTAGATTTTCACACCGTGTGTCTGCGCGGATATGGATGCGTAATTTATGCGCTTCAAAAATCAAACATACGAACATACGCCTTAAGGAACTGATGTCTCAGTTACTTTTGTTGCGTCACCCTTCCGATAAAAGTATTTCAGTAGCGGTATGCTTTACAGAGTCTCTAATAGTAATGAAGTCTCAATGTTCGTAACTTTGTTCTTCCTCCTACAATTATCATTTTACCGTGGAAACCGCATTACTACTGAATCCATGAAAACATCAGTCAACGCTACAGACCGATTTTCCGGTTCGAGTTCACTGACAAAACCAACATTGTACTGCATCATAAACATTGCGCACCAACGCTTCCCTTGAAATGTGTACAGCACCGCGCAATAACAGAAAGACAGCCGCGTATCAAAGCTCTTGCAGAAAACGTGGGCATCTTGTTATAGCGGGCTGAAACGAGTTCACTTCAAAAGAGTCGTTGCTGCAGCTCTCCTTAAATGCAAACGTAATTAAATTATAATTCACGTTACTCACCTCCGTGCTCATATTTAGGAAGCGCTCCTTCTCCGGGGAGTCTCTCAGCATGCTGCCTAGTTCCTGAAGTTTAGAGGACGCCACAAAAGGCGTAAATACAATTTGAGTTTACTGAACACGCGGTTGTTACGCGGTGACACCGCAAATACAGAGAGCCACGCTGTAACAGCAACAAACTGCTGGTAGAGCAGTATTAATATCGCAAAAGTAGGACTGCACGTGTGACGAGCCTATTTGCTAGTGCATGTCACCCTCTGATAATACCACTATGAAGTCAATACACCAGCGACACACATTATATGAGAATGCGATTTCACTAAAAATATTATGCAGATTTTTCCTTCAGTAAAAGCGGGCGACGCGTTCGTGCATTGCCTGATTGGCCGTAGAACGTCTCATTTCGTCAGGGGTCTCAAACAAGTGGCCCGCGGACCTTTCACTTGGCGCCCATGGCTTAACATCAAATAAATTTTGTAATTTTTCTAGCTAGTGTTTGCATTAATTTTTGCCCATTGCGGCAAATAATGCTTTATTCGGGTAAAATACAGAGATGGAACTGGTTGAAGCATTGATTTCGCCGAGGCAATCCTTGCGGTCACTATGTGCTGAAACCCCACCGTAGAACAGAAACTATATTTCAGATTTTTGGTCACTCTGGAGATCATTATCACTATCTTCCTCGAAGCCTGACGTCAAATCCCTTTCAAATATGACCCATATATATGTCATATGGCAAAGGCGTTCTTTCGAATGGCAATGCTAGATGACATCTTGTTCAAATTCCGCGCCCTCACCCATCCCCGCTTTGACTTTCTTCACCGTCCCGGCCCTTTTTCGGCTAGTTATCATGACTGCGGCCCGCTAGCTGAGATGAGTTTGAGACCGATGCTCTACGTTAACCAGGATGACTTCGACAGATTCAACCGCTGCGACTTGACAAATGGAGCATTTACGCTTGCACGTAACAGAGGTTCACTCTCTATCCCTTGACCCCATTATTGGGAAACGAAATGCTTATACACATGCCTACAGACGGATTCATATCCAAATCTGGCCTTACTTCAAAAACTTTACCCAGATACTTACACTAGCAGTTCGTGCCCCCGTTGTGGGGAAGTATCTAATTAGAGCATATGCTCTGGAGATGCCCCTCGTTACTGGGCAGTGATGAAGCCAACTCGGCCAAGTGGTGCTCCGCCATCAGAAGCCCCAACAAGGGGGATCAGCTTTGGGCCATCCAGAGAGCCCAGGATGCGGCGGTCAGGCTTAGCCTGCCCGTCCCAACTTGGGAGAAGCCCACTGCGTGCTAGTCGCGTCTCTCAGGACTATAAATAAAGTTCCACCATCCATCCATCCATCCATCGAGTGAGGTACGTTTGTGTTTTCTTGTACAACCAGATAATTTATTTCCTACACGAATGATCTTTCCCCCCTACCCGCTTTGTTGTTCTTGGCTCACAACACAAGCGCCTCTTTCCTGACGCTTCGTGTTCTTTTGCTACGCTTTGCCTCTAGGTGGCACTATTTGTAGGGACCCACTAGAGTTACTGTATATGCTCCCTACGGGAGCAGAGTTGCGCATAGGCCCGCCATCATGCCTGGCTAGCAACCATAGCTACGCGTTGAAGCCGCACTCTGTTTTCGTAGGCGACTTGCTTAAGCCTGTCGCCGATCGCCAGTCGACGTGCCTGGCGTGCCAACGACCGGCGATGAAAGAAGAAACACCTGCTTTCGGGACTGTGCCACGGGAGTACAAAAGTGTTTTTTATTCTATCCGTAACGAAAAGGCGTATCGTAAAGCCGGAAACATGCGCCGCCGCTACTGCCACATCAAGTGGCGCCAGCTATGGAGGATAAAAAACAACTGACAAACACGTAATATATGTCCTCCGAGATTTTGGGAGCACCCAACGCCACTCGCTAAACCTACAGCATCGATTATTTCAGTATGCATTTCGAAAACGGTGCCGAGTCGACGTAAATACTTTGCTGTCGAAGCTTAAGGACATGAATCTAAAGCAAATAACAGCACCAGTTCGCAGCTAACCAGCTGCAGAGCGCACGAAGGTGACTTCATAGATTCTAGGTGGACGGCGACCGCTTTCGGCGGCGCGGCCATGTTTTCCGGGCGCGGCCTGTGCATCAGCTTCTCCGCAGGGCATGGTTGCTAGCGGCGTTTGGAAAACAGATGTGCAACTCTGCTACCTAAAGGTAGCATATGCAGTAACTCTAGGACCCACCCCACGAAAGCAATTTCACAGATCGGTCCGTTACGCCCACACGTAAAAGATAGTAAAAGCATAAGTTGCACGATTCTTCACTGGCACGATTATGTACGTTCTAGAGTGTAATTACTGAGAGCCAGTAGCAAGAGAATAATTACGCGGGTGCCCGTAGACAAATTGCCAAGCGGTAAAACGGTATTCAGCGGAGCTATTTGGTTTACAGCGAACACCAGTTCAGCAGCGGAACTCAAAACGAGGGACATAAAGAAGACATACAAGGACGTCGTTAATGAGCTTTTCGTACACCAACGTCCTTTGTCTGTCTTCTTTTTGTCCCTCGCCTCAAGTTCCACTGATCAACCAGTGTTTGCCAAGCATTGGCCAGTAAATCAAGCAGACTGCTCTATCTGCATAATCTATTTGAAGAAAAGTTTCGACTGCTTCATATGGCGCTACCGCAGAAGAACGGCGCCGACTTGGCGAATTGCCTCGCGTTTCTGTGCAGATGAAATTGGCGAAAACATAGACAAAAAATGGATTCGGTGCAGCTGGCGGAGGCAAAAAACAAGGAGAAAGCGTATATGGCTCAGCTGGTGGAGTGGGTTCACGCCGCAGAAAAAAAGCTGACGAAGCGGAGAGTCATCGACAGCAGCTACGCGAATACACGCAGAAAAATCGGGACCCTGAAAAAGCACAGAATGCGTCGAAAGATCACGAGTCATGGGAAAAACTTCACCCTCTGCAGTCGCTCACATAGGAGAAACGAGCGGACAGGCGTCTTCAGCAGAAATGCGAGTACAGCTTCACCCGTCATCCATCCTTATATGAACCTTACGGCCACACAAAATGGCTACTGTGCGCAATGCTGAACTGCCACTCACTATGTCACTGGGACGGAGACGGGGCCATGGTCGAAACGCTACATGACTTCCTGCTTCAGTGGCCTAACATGTATGAAATGGGCATAAATGCTGTGCTTATCAATATGCTTTCGCACGACCATACGGCTCCCAAAAACTTTAGGTAGAGTTGGCACAAGAGATGTTAGCAAGTTTATTTATGCCCGTAGTGTTTCTTAAAAGCACTTACAAGAAAGAAACATTGCCATTAGTGTCAATGACAGTGACAGGTATGGCGAATCGGTTGGCGTGAAATTGATGAACGTTCGATGAATTGGCGTAAGTTTAAGCTTTTAGGCACTTAGTAAATTTTATTAGAACATTTCTACAAAAACTAAGAGTGGGAAGTTTCACTGAGACAAACTGTCTAGACGTGTTTTGAGAAGTCTGCAAGGACCTTGAACTTCATGAACGTAAAGCCTGAAAATAATAGCACACCGCGTAACTAGTAACAGAGCCCTTCAGAGCCGGAAACAGAAATAATAATAAAATGAGTGTGCTCCTCCTTAATTTCTTGGCTGGCCAAATCACCAAACTTGCATTGCCTGCACGCTAGTGCCCGCATTTGTCTCTGATGATTCCCGCTTGAAGGGAACACTACATATATGAACTTGGTATCGGAGAACGGCGCAGGAAATCAGCCCACGGGATATCTGTCGGCATTCCTCAGCCAAAAAGGTCTCCAGCTCTGTCTGTGGCGAGGGTGGCTATGAGGGCTTGTTTGTGTCTTACAGTTTTAGGGTTTGAGCGCCAAAAAAAAAAAAAGACTGGACAAAAGGATGAAAGTACAGTGTTGTACACACACAGTGGACCTGCTTACAACAATACTTTTATACGATTTACCAAGCCGACAAATAAATCACTTTTGCCCAAAGCGGCAACGGGGACACTCAGCAGCGCACAAGATCAAGAACTATAACAAGGCAAAAAATGTTTCGCCTGCGTGAAAGCGCATGTACAGTGGGCACAGGCAACTGAATGATAAGCTGTAGCACATCATGTGCAGAAACTACAGTTCTTTTGAACTGAGAGACGGTGCTGGTTGGCTGACACATGCGTTGCCGCGAAATAATTTCTTGGTTCAGCTTCAATTAATAACGGTTGATTGCAGGCGTATTCCTGCTCACGACGACAGTCTTATGAAATAGAGTTCAGCAGTGTTGGGGACGACAAGCTTTTTTTAAATTTTTCATGTAATTAATCAGAATAATAGAAATAATACTTTATTCTGGCATGTGTATAAGACAGTCACATGCCACGGAGATGAGGCAAATGAAACATCATTACATCAGTACATTCACTCAATGAATTATTCATGCTGTCTTAGCCATTAATATAAATCAGGGGAACTAGTCAAACCGTTAGTTATTTAATATTACATCCAGTATGGTACATCCCGGTATTTGGCACGGGCAACCTCTAAATCGCTCGTAGTCAGCGTCTCATCGCTTTGGACATGCGTGTCAGCGTCACTGCGCTGCTTACCTGAATCATTCGAGGAACACCAGCGCTTTCTACGTCTCCTCCTAGAAGAATCTTTGACAGCTCGCTGAAAACTTCATTGTTCAGTTCTGCGTAAAGAGTGAACGTCGTAACTTAGCGCAAGGTCACATTCACAACATATGACAAGAAATTTGCGGCTCTAGAAGAGTGCAAGCACGACTCATTTCTTATGACTGCGCTTCTGTCATGAATGCAGTCACGCTGGTTCAAGAATTCGTAAGTATAATCTGTGAGCACGTTCAACCGTAGCTAAAACATATTTGTGACCGCATGTAATGCTTCCCGCGTCATATCACGAGGCTGATGCTTTAATTTCCGATTAATTCATACGTCCTGCATATCAGTCCATCAATAGAAACCAAAACAATCAGTTTATCGATCATTTATCTATTTAACGTACCGAGGAACAACCATATGGTATTCCTGCTAGGGCAAGAAAAAAAAATAATAATATAATAATAATAATAATAATAATAATAATGATAATAATAATAATAATAATAATAATAATAATAATAATAATAATAATAATAATATTATTATTATTATTATTATTATTATTATTATTAATAATAATAATAATAATAATAATAATAATAATAATAATAATATGACAGAATCAAGGTAATGTACTATAATCTACAACAACGCAATATTAATTTTACTAACCTCCGCTTGCAGTCGCTAGTATCTGTATGATAATCAGATTGTACATCGATGACGTTGCAAATGCCTTGACTAAGAGCTCGGCGGGCTGCAAGAAAAGACAGGAAAATATAAGATGGACATTTTATAAATAATTTCCATCTATTTTGGTAACAACATAGACATCATTCAGAAACGTTATTCATCAATAATAACTTTTCAGTCTAGATGAAACACGATGGAAAATTGTGTTAGGTTATGACAGAAAAGAATCTGTCATAAATTCTCTTAGGTTATGACAGAAAAGGACGTTTGTACAAAATTACCAGCCCATGTAAGTGATTAGTGTTACATGATGGCATGCACCTATTGTTAATCATTATTTATGGACCAACTAGTCATATAGCATTCGCCTGTTTTACTGATATTGCAAAAAACATTGCTTATAACAGTGCATTCAGGGAAAAATAATATGATGGGGAGAGGTATTGTTCGTGCTATTTCTGCGTCCTGCTTCAAGCTGGGAAAACAGGCCACCACGTGCCAAGTACTGCAAAGCGAGTAATTAATGACACGTAAACAGAGATCTCGACTGTTAATTCTTCCAAATAATAACTTTTCTTTCTTACTGACATTGACTGCTTCAGCAAAAATTATTTATTTATTTAGGAAGCTCCTCACAGGCCTTGTGAGGCATTGCGCACAGGGGCACCACAACATGCAATTGGCTCCTTCGCGATTATATATATATATATATATATATATATATATATATCGAAAAGTGTGTCAGCAGATCCAGTGCTTTGTATGCGTTGTTGAATTATGACGGACTAACGTGCGGAAATTCCAACGTTTCGGCAGGAGGGCCTGCCTTCGTCAGGGAAGGCAGGCCCTCCTGCCGAGACGTTGGAAGAAATAAACATTTTCGCACGTTAGCCCGTCATTTTTCAACGCATATATATATATATACATATATCATTTTTCTTGCTTGGAATGTGCTGCCATGCTTCGAAAAACTGTGAAATTTGTTTCATGTGCCGGCGTCTCTCCGTTGTTGCTTTTTTTATGCTTCGCAAAACGGCCCCGGCTATCGCTTGCGCATCTGAGCGCGCCCGCGGTGCGGCTGGTTTAAAACGCGCGCCTTTTTGATCACTTTTCTTGCTTGACATGTGCTGCCACGCTTCGGAACGCGTGGAATTTTTTTCACGCGCCGATGTTTCTCTGTTGCTTTTTTGCTTTCCAAGGCGGCGCGGCGGCTTTCGCTTGCAAACCCGAACGCGCGCATGCGGTGCGGCTGGTTTCGGTTTCGTCATTCGTTGGTTATCGCTTCTCGCGCCCGCAAAGCTGATGGCTGTTTGGTTTCTAATCTCTCAAGGGGTGAGCACTTGTGACTCTCTCGTTTATGGCTCCTCGGGGCGCGATTACATCTGTTTCGGGAGGCGCTAAATTACACAAACGACGCCGCCGTGGTTGAGTTTCCTGTTTCGGGAACTCGGAAAAACTAACTCCGTCTCGTTGGCGATAAGACGAAGGATTATTATAGCTTTTTCACTCGTTTTGTTTAACGGACGGGCGCACAACCCCAGTTTTCCTCCGTGCGCTCAGTCACGCTGTTCGCCTAGGCTACGGAAGTGCTCGCCGGTCGCTCTGGGGCTAGGGAGTCGAGCGGCGATTCTTCCGATGTGGACTATTCACCAAGTGCCGAATCTGATTCATTGGATGTCATTTCATCAGGCGAGGATTTATTTACGAGTTCAGGCTCGGACAATGATGAAGGAGCGACATCTTGAAAGCGTGCGCGTTGAGACAATCCGGATCGGATCAAACGTGACGTTTCCCCTAGTGTTTAGTGTTAGAGGAAAAGCATTTTTTACCGGAAAAGTACTCTGGTGCGCTTATTTTTTGTATGTCTGTGAGCTATGTTTATTATAATGCATAATTTTTATTTATAAGAAATCGTAAAAGTGTTTTTGTTTAGGATTTTGCTTGATGTTACTATGAATAAACCATGTGTATGTAACAACACAAAATGATTTTTTTGTCACTTTACGGTCACGAAAAAAATTTTGGACAATTTTTTTTCTGAAATAGAATGGTCTGAAGAATTTATTTCAGCAATAAAAAAAATTACACATTTTTGGCACGCATTTCGCGAAAAAATTCGACCCTGAAAGGGTTAAGACATAATTACGTATACCCTTTGACTCGCCTGCTAAACATGGCTTCCTCGTGTATTGTATTTCCTAAAAAATGCTAATTGCCGAAGCAACTTTTATATTTATGAGGGGTGACAAAAGAACATTCTAAATCGACGACGTCCTTCAATTTTCCAAAGTGTGTTAAAACTTTTAGAGAACTTTCAACTCCATGTCGTTTTTTTTTCTTCAAACATTCAATTTCTAAAAATTTTCACCATGGTTTTGAAAGGGCCAGTAAACGGGTTCCGACTTTCTTTTTACAGCCCCCCGAACAAAATCACCAATTCGTACAGTAGACCGCGGCGATCATATTTTCCGAATATTACTTGCGCTGCGCGCCACGCAGACTCTCCATTTCGGAAAACGATTCCCGCGCCTCTTTCCTTCTGACCAATCTCCCTCGTACGCGCAGTGATGAGAACTTGCCCATGGGCAACTTGTCGTACCACTGTGCTAGTCGATTGGTCTTTTAAACTACGAAACGGCGCCTTGGCCCTGCGGTGATGCAGTTTTGGCGGTTTTGGCCGCGCAGTCCGCATTTTTATTTTCCTGTGCTGTCCTCTGCCGTTTTGTAGAGCCCGAGACTACCGGGAGAAGCGGTATTGCCAGAACGAAAGCCTCCGAGATAAAGAGGCGTCTCGCTACTTTACCGCTAGGGGGATGGGTACTCCTCGCACCGCGCCTCCTCCCCGCGCCGCTATGACACGTGCTCATGTGGGGGACGCCCTGCTCGGCCGTTGGCTGCGCGCCAATGACGTCTCGCTGACGTCATGTCACGTTGCCGAAGTGGGCGGAGTCACGACGACGGGCTACTCTTTTCCCCCTCCCTACGGCGGAGAAGGGTGGCACCAGCTGAAACGGATGTTCTAACCCCTGTAACTTCCTTATTCAGGCGAAAGTCTTTAATGTCTCATGCTCACGTCCGTCCGGTGTCCGCCCGTTCATCCGGTGTCCGTCCGGCGTCCGTCCGTCTGTCCGTCCACACCCCCACTGCGCATGCGCAAACTCATTCAAAAAAAATAAAAAACCTCCTCTCCACCTCTCTCTCCTCTTGGCATCCCTCCCCGCGGAGGCCACACCCTCACTGCGCATGCGCGTCCCCTCCCTCTCTCCCCTCCTACGCTCCCCCCTCTCTCCTCTAGGCATCCCTCACCGTGGTGTCCACACCACCCCCCACTGCGCATGTGCGTCTTTCCCTCTCTCTCCTCTCCTACGCTCCCCCCAGTCTCTCGCATCGCGACGCTGACGCAGGCAGCGTCTGCTAGCGAGTTCCTTGGTTGAAAAAAAGTGGCCGCGTATCTGCGTGCTTCGCTGCAAA
>JALIZH010007095.1:0-55658 GCA_030522465.1 Rhipicephalus appendiculatus
AATGAAACCAACCGACAATTAAGCCAAGGAAAGCATAGAGGTCAGTGATGTTCCGTGCAGGGAATTTTCCCTTTTTCAGGGAATTTTCGACAGTCATTTTGGACGAAAGGGAAAAAGGGAATCTTCGCGATATTGCAGGGAATTTTGAGGGGCGGCGAAATTTTTATCTTATAACGATCAATAGACTGTGGACATGAGGCTTTCGCATGTCGCACTCGCTTTCTGGCGCATGTAGCGCGCAAAACCACAGCCTCTAAGGTTCGTTTTTAAAAACCATAGTCTTTCAACGCAGAAACATTGATGACATTGATTTGACTGACTGCTGGTTTGTGTGGCCAGCGATTCAGCTGCCCGGCGAAAGTTTAAGCCCGTGCTCAAAGCCCGCCCATCTTGATCTGGTGAATCTGTTCATACTTATGAACATTGTCAATCAAAAAGCAAATATTACGCATATTTGAGGCGCAATATCAATACGTACGTATTGGGCAATATCAATCTTCACACACAGCAGAACACCCGAGTGAACTAAAGCAGAAGATGAACAAGCCGCCGAAGATGTCGATTTTTCGGTTTGCCCTAGAGGGCTGACATGTTCTAGTCATTGTGCTGTGATCCTAGCTTTATATATTTTAAAAACCTTGCTTTTTTCAGTTCGATGCACACAAAAGTTCTGCGGTCAATTGAAAGGTTTCCCAGTCAATATATATTCTAGTCACTTCACATTTATTTATTTTTTTCTTTACGGTAGTTTGCAGAACCGTTCCTAATCAAGTCAATAAAATGTTAAATACCACCACAAAAGCTTGTTTTATTTCACAATATTTAGTCACCATTATTGAAAAGTTGACGTGCTTTTTTGTACAAACTGTGGTGCATATAGATACACAGCGTCTGCTAGGCACATTAATGTACGCCACGTCACTCAGTAACAAAAAAAAACAATATTAATAAACTTTTCTTCTTATGCAGTGGCCGTGTGCATGAGCATGTACAGCATTCCATCCGCATCGCATACCGCTTAAAGCGAGCTACAAGGTAGCTCCTTCGTACTATTAAAAGCCGATCTGAGAGGCGATGCTTTGAGTTGGGCAGGAAAGAAGAGAAAGCAATGGGAGGAGCCTGAAACACGTCGAACACTATATATATATATCTATCTCTATATATATATATATATATATATATATATATATATATATATATATATATATATACACTTTTTTTGTGCAGGGAAATATGCGGGGATTTTTGGCGATGTATGCGGGGAAAAATGCCGGAAATAGGGAATTTTCGGGCCTCGGAAAGGGAATTCTTCTGTCCAGGACGGAACATCACTGATAGAGGTCATTATTTGTGGTTTCTTAACTGTAATGAAATGATTCTCACTTAAAAAGAAGTTAAAGTGGACGAAAAGTCGCCCTTTCCGTCATTGGGATCTGAACCCACAACAGGTGATTTTCCGTCCACTTTAGTTTCTTCCAGTTGAAGTGTGAGTCATTACAATGCAGTCGAATGAAAAAAGCCACATCTTTTTCTTCTTAGTCGATGCATTCATCCTGCGCCACCACTTACTGAAAGCTTTGCGAACATAACGTGGTTTTGCACGGCCTCTAGGATCGAAGGCTTGGCAGACTTTCTGCACCTCGACTTTTTTTGAGCTGCTGCTGTGGTCAGCCCACCTTTGACCAAGCAACGATGTCATGTGACGACGTCGTCATGTGACGTCGTAGTGATGCCATGACGACGTCAAAAATTTTAGCCATCAGTTGTCATACAGTGACTTCATCACGTTATGATAATTTTCTGCGTCACTTGTGTTGGCACTGACGACGCCAATGCGGGTAGCTGGTCAGTTTCAAGTTTGATGAGCCATCTAAGTAAGCATGTGTGAATAGTAAATTTTAGGTTGGAAGCGAATTCAAGCAAATAGTGATTTGGTCAAATAATTTCAAATGGAATTCGATTAGTATTTATCACATATTATAAAGAAAAATGAGCATATTGGTCATAACTCAATTAAGCTGCACGATATTTTTTGAAAATTGAAACAAGTCATGTTTATGTCATTCTTTTTTGCTGAAAGGGCAGTGGAAGCTACTTTGAATAGTAGCAGGATTTGACCTTCGGTAGGATGCAAGTGATAACCTGTAAAATACATTATGTTTTAAAATTAACTATACTTAAGCATATAAGCCGGCATAACAAGCTTTTAAACTTTAAAAAATGATGAATCGATGTGAGAGTAATATGTTCATTTAAGCTTGAAGTGAGACTGTGACAGTGTGGACTTCCCCTGGACAGGTGTATCCACGGTGTAGCACCCCTCCACTGCAGTGAAACCACCTCCACAGGGGGTTTACATGTGGTTTTTGTATGTCTATTTGTTAATTTCGAATACTTCGAAATTTAAAATAATTGAAATTTCTATCGAAGCTAATCTGAATACTGTACTATTCTTTCAAAGATTTGAAGGGCTCAAATATTTGCACATGCCTACATCGAAGGCTTTCGCCTTAATAAATTTCCCAAATCCCCTGCACTCGTTTCTCGGTTTCACAGGTCCCACGAACTTCGCTCCAAGGTGCTCTCGCTGCAGCTGCTGCTGCTGATCCTGCAGAATGCGGGTCCTGTGTTCCGCACCAACGACATGTTTGTCAACGCCATCAAGCAGTACCTGTGCGTGGCCCTGTCCAAGAACGGCGTGTCGTCTGTGCCCGAGGTGTTCGAGATCTCGGTGACCATCTTCCTGGCGCTGCTGCAGAACTTCAAGACCCACCTGAAGATGCAGATCGAGGTGTTCTTCAAGGAGATCTTCCTCAACATCCTCGAGACGTCCAGCTCCTCCTTTGGCCACAAGTGGAAGGTCATTCAGGTGAGCATGTGTAGCTCGTCTGGTTGAAGAGGAATTCCCTTGTATGAATGCCACTTGTGTTGTAAAGATGAACCCCTTTACAGTTCTTGCCTCTTACATGAAAGGTGCCCCTTATAAGCAGGGTACCAGGTTCTCATTTTCTAATCAACCCCTATTTTGGTTTATCCACAGTGGTGTCTCTTGTACCCAATTTTCGGTTAAATCAGTGCCTCCTATAAAGGTTTTCAACTGTACTTGAATACCACTGTACTGGTACTTCTAAATACATGTGCTTGTACAGTGGAGCCCTGTGTTTGGTAATTGTGTACCACTTTATTGGTACTTTTAAACACCTTTACTGGTACAGTGGAATCGTCATTTGAATGAACCTGAATTCCACGTGTGGGGTGCTTGAGTACCACCTCATTGGTACATTCAAGTACCTTTAATGGCACAATGAAACCATGACATAAACCTAAATAAACATGGCAGCAGTTTTTTCCACTGATGTGTGCTAGAGCACTGCACGGGCCCGGGCCGGCCCAGCGGGCCCGGCCCGGCCCGCAGGCCGGGTCGGGCCGGGTAAGTAATTAGATTGGGCCCGGGCCGGGCTCGGGCCCATGAGCTTCGGGCCCGGGCCGGGCCCGGGGCCTGGGTCAGGCTCCCGTATCAGGCCCGACTCTCATACTACGCGTCGGCAATGGCGCGTAATGCTGTTTGGCTTTGTTGTTTTGGGGCATTTAGCGTCCCGAACCTATTCAGGCTCTCTGAGACGCTGCAGTGGAAGGCTCCGGGTAATTTAGACCACCTGAAGTGCATTAGCGTGCACTGAAATCGCACAATACAAGACGTCTCGCATTTTGCCTCCGTCGGTATGTTACATATAATTTCTGGAAATTGTCTCATATATGTTCCCGCCATTATATTGAGTGAAACACGTACTTGGGTACCGTGTATCAAAAGAAATGGTATAGCTGAGCAGCACTGCGGCAAGAGTGAAGCAACGGTGCACTGCCCAGGTTAGTGCATATAAGATGTGCCAATCGGCATCATGGGAAACATTTCGAGTATGCAGCTACGCTCACATGCCCGCCGTAGCGCCTGCTTCCGCCTTCGTGACTCTGTAGACTGGTCAACGCGGCTACGAAGATACGCAACGCGTGTTCGGGCGAACACAAAACTACGAGACACGCAACCAACGCAACGAATTCTAAAAGACCGAGGATAGACAGAGAGAGGAGGCGTAGGCGCCGCGCCACCACGGCGCCCGTCTCCGTTGGCGAGCCACGCGCCGCAGCGGCGCCGAACGCCGAACGCGTGATATGTACAGCGCACACGGCAGCGTCTTCATCACGGAAGCCAATCGACGCACGCTTCTCGAGAGTCACGTGATTCCTGCAGAAATATCAACTCACTGTCTCTCTGGCTCGACATTTGAAAAGGGGCTAAGTGGATAACCAGAGTCACGGTACCGAGTGTAGTTCTGCAATTCTGTAAATGAACTGCTCGTTACATTAAGTTGAAAACCTCAGCGTCACCGAGCGTTATTGACGTCGATTACACTGTTCATCGGCACCACCGGCTCTTCAACTGGGCTTGATTTCATAGCCTCATGAGTTTCTAGGGCTACTTCATCAGTCGATGACATAACTGGAATTGACTCTGAGGTAAGTTAGCAGTTTTTAAGCTTTCTTCGCTCTACTACAGTCACAAAGCTTTACTATCACGGATGTACAGTGCGAAAGGAAAGTCCAGGACATTCATTTTAAGTTTGTAGACAGAATGTCGTCGTGTTTCGTCGGGTGACTAATTTCCTCATTTCGGTTTAATACGTCCGACTGAATTGCTGTGAATGGGTATTGGTTTCGCACCCTTTACACTTTTTCTTTCTTTTGCATTTTTGCTTTCTTTACCAGCTGTCTTACCGAGCGCCTCTTTTGTAAGACGCAGTGCTAAGGTGCCGTATGTTACCACGCGCGCTTTCGTATTAATCTTGCGCTTTGTAGTGACATTTCTTTTGAAACACAAATACAGTTAAAACTCGATTTAACGAATTTGAGGGGAGCCGCGAATGATTTCGTTAAATCGAAAACTTCGTTAAATCGAAGACGGCATTTCGCGGTTACTTAATTCGGTACATTCGATTATATGGCCTAGCGGCATCCGGAAAGCTACCATGGCATCATATTTGCGTAGCGTAAAGGCGCGAAAAATTAAATAGCGGCCTTAGGAAACGACGGCCACCTCCAGGGTGTATGAAGCAACAAAAATTGTTAGCTTAAAATAAAGTTGCTTCTCTCATAAAGTTGCTTCTCTCTCTGTTATCTCAACAATAAGGGCCACAGGTGACAACATATTTATTTCCCAGCAAAGAAGTCGGTGATCTTGGCTTGCTTGCGTTTTCTTAGCAATGGCCACGCAGTTTAAATTGGAAAAGGGTGTTCCAGCGATGTTGCCGTTTGCTCGCAATCAATAACTTTTGGGGCGTTATCTAAAAATAGGCAAAGAATGATCAATTCTCTATCTCATTTTCCAAAAAAAAAAAAGGTTTCTTAAATCGAGACGGATCTCGAAATTTGTTTCGTTATATCGAGTTAGTCAGTACGGGACCCTACGGGTGTCTGAGGGGGAATCGGGGTATCTTCGTTAAAGATCAAGAATATTCTACTAAGGCCGCGCTAGAAGGTATCCCGCGCCTACACGCACACGCACCTAGGCATTCGTATGTGTTCTCGTAAGTGCGACTTGGTCGCAAGCTGCACGTTTCAGGTTTGTTAAGCTATAGTTTATGCGGCTCTTTCTCCACCATCCTCTTATATATATTTGGGAGAAATAAAAGTTCGTTTCATTGACTGATGGATTTATTCGTTTTAATTTTATGTAAGGAAATTAAGAAAAATATTCAATTGGCCCTGCTACAGATTTTTAGGTAACCGTAATATGGCCTTACTATTGGACTCCCCTGCGTCACGATTTGTTTTCGGACACGTCGAGTTTAAGGAGAGTAACAAGTTATGCAAGAAAGGTGTACTTTCTTCCTCCTTTAGTCGGAACAAGCGACCCAGCCTGGCGAACCCTCCCAGGAGTAGTTAGCGCACGTTTTTTTTCTCTCTCTCGTTGCATTGCGCAATAAACCAAGTTTGCAGGATATGTTCTGCTCTATTCACTCAATAGTCCCAGCTTGTCAGCAATTAATGTAAGCTCGACTATAAATGCCCGCTGTTTTTCCACTTTATGTGGGCGCTGTATGTTGTAGTCGTTCTTTGAAATGCAATAATAACATTGCATGGTTAGCGCTGCGTGCATGGACAGTCAGCTGTGCTTCCTCATATATCCCCCCTGCAATTCTTTCGCAAAAGTGTTACGGGCGTAATTAACCGATGGCAAACACACTACCAGTGAAAATCGTGACACTGTCATAAGTTCTCACAACACTGTCCAGGAACTATCTTGTGCGTGGCTGGTATCTTCACTATAAGCGAAGATTGGACAGCGCCTCGTTTATGCTCAAAAAATAATTTTTTGAAATGGGCGGGCCGGGCCGGGTCGGGCCGGGCCCAAATCTTTCGGGCCCGGGCCGGGTGCGGGCCGTATTTAAAAACACCGGGCCGGGCTCGGGCGGGCCTGAGCATGGCGCTTTCGGGCCGGGCCGGGCCCGGGCCGGAAAAAGCCGGCCCGCGCAGTGCTCTAATGTGTGCTTGCATGCTTATCCCTTTCCTGCCCGAGAAAAATATAATAGAAAAATTGCTAACTTGCTGAAAAATTATTGATGTTTGCTCTATTGTAATTAGGTTTTCAAAGGTTAAACTGTAAGAATTGGTGTTTTTGCCCCAGAAAACAGACCCGCACATATGTGCGGGCTGGGCTTTTATTCATGTGATTCACTGCAGCGAGGAATACACTCATAACGGCTAAGACAAAGCAAAAAAATGCATGGTCAGCACTGCGAATGCAACATTTTAGAGTATTGTGTGTCACTTGTGAGGCACAGGTATAAGTTGCACTTCACACAATGCGTCCTTGAACAAGAAACTACACTTGACAGCCTGCAGTGATGTGCAGATGTCAAGCCGTATACTGATCGCCAGTAGTACAGCTGAGTCTAGTCGCTTGGCTATGCCGGGTGCCTTTTACACTGCAGAAAAGTTGTCTATGGATAAATCTTGCAACACACTTTTCTTTCCGCTTTCAATTCTTGGGCGCCTGGTGACGAGCAAAGTTTTTCAGAGATGAAATGCAGCCCGTGGTCAGGTCCATACCTAAAGCTGCTTGATATTTTGCAGAGTTCCTTGCAAGGTTTTTCTACGTCTACAACTAGGGCACACTGCCGTTTTGTCAGCAATAACTTCAACGATCGTTGCATTAAATTAGTATCAGAAAGTCTGCAAAAGAGTCTTGACAAGAAAAACAACGTCGGGTGTCTCACCACTTCCAAGCCGGTGAGGCTTTGCAGCCGAATGTGTCTTTTTCCAAAAGACATCAATTTCACTGGAAACTGGCAGGATAGGGTGACTGGTCACCTGACCCAGTTATTACGGAGGCGACTGCTCAAAAACTCGCCTTCCATACTCCAGTTTTCATCACTAAGTTGGCTCGAACCACCAATATGAATCTCTGTCAATTCGTCAACGTGGTCTCTACCCAATTCTGACGCAAGACATCAGGAGACTCAATATCTCTTCTATGTCTTCATTCTCTGGTTTGAAAATCTCGGCATGTGAAAAAAAAGAAGAAAATTGAGCACCCACAATAGCTTGTTCCCTAACTTAGATAATTTTAGCAATTTTAACCCTCAATGTTATTTATTATCCTTAGAACTTCACTGGCGGTACTGCAACTTTATATGATAGGCAATGTAAAATCTAATTCTTTGAAATATAATGAATGTTGTGACAACACACTCACAAAATTAATATTTTCTGCATAAATGGTGATCACAATTCACGCATATCACTTCGCATTGCTAACTTCAGATGTGAGAAAACATCAGGAAACACCAACCAAAGAAGTGCCAATAAGATGCCAAGAAAGCTATTCGCAATAAAAAAAAACAGAATGTGCCGGCGCAACCGCGCGCGAAAGAGCCAACCTGCGCCGCCCTGCCATGCACTTGACGAAGACTAAAGCCCAGCCCGCACAAACGTGCGGGTGACTTTTTAACGCGTGAGTACACAGCGTGTGTGGTTAGAATGCGTGAATTTTTTAGCGAAGCATGTTTTTCTAAGTCTTAATATTCCTTTCATATGCATACACTCCCAAAAAAAAAATGTATAACAAGAAGGAGCGTTGATTTACACGTCTGAGGTAGCTGCTGTCGGCGCACGTGCTCAGACGGCATTTTTCGTGGAAGATTACTCGCCCACTGGTGTCGAAATTATTGAACTACTGAAACAGATATATTCCCGTAAACATTGGCCTCAGCAGCACAGAGCTATGAAACCGAAACTGAAACAGGTGCCGTTTCGTGAGCGTCTTTATTGACCCGCACATTTGTGCGGGTCAGGCCGTAAAGGGTTATAGTAAGTATCGGATGTAACATACTTTATCTCCAATGAGTCTTATAACAATGCTTGACTGTACAGCCTCCAGCATTTTTAACTACGTCGCGCGCGTCAACCACACGCAGTATCGGCGCCTTACAACGGCGATAATCTGTGAGACCAGCAGTAGTACACGCATGGCGCACAAAGCAGCACTGTAAGGCGCTGTAAGGTGCTGAAGCATCGTTGTAAGGCGCGGATACTGCGTGTGGTCGATGCTCGCGCGATATAGTTAAAAATGCTGGAGGCTGTACATTACAATCAAGTACTATAACTTTACTTAAATAGCACTTTACTGGTGCATTGAATATTCCTTTTCTGGTATTTTGCTGGTACAGCAGACTCTCGGCAAACTGAAATCTCTGAAGCGGAATAGCTGCTTAAATAGAATAACTGCCTCATCATTTTAAGCTTGCATTTTGCATCCTGTTTATCGCTCAGTAAACAGAATTTTTTTGGTTCCTTTCTGTTCTGTTAAACGAGTGTCTACTGTACTTTGAATCCCACTTTGCTGGAACTTTACTGGCACTTTTCCTTATTGGTACATTCATTACATCTTTTGCTGTTAGTTTACTGAACAAAGCTGAGTGGTGACATAAGAGTCTGTTCGATTCACCTGCACCAATCAGAACCGGTTCACGGCGGCGCACAAGAAGTTTAGAAATTGTGCTGCGCGAGTTCAGTGGTGCAGGCACGGTGCAACGCCACAAACGAATGACGAGGTGCCGACATGTTGCAGGCCTTATTTCTGTTCACTTAATTTACGCCGTTAACCTAACATTGACCGATGGCAAACCGCGCATGTGGATAACTTACGAGGCGCAAACATCTTGGCAAAATGCACAGCGTTAGTAGAGGCGGGTACGGCGCCTGCGCCTAAATGCCACGTCGTCTGCTCAGCTGCTAGTGCGCACGTGCACGACTGCGCCAAGCCGGCACCATCAGCATAGGAGGGGCAGGAAAATCGTGAACCAGTGCTGCACCTCTCCTGCACCTTTTGAAACGAATGGCGTGGTTCAGGGGTTGCCATTGCTGCACCACTGAAACGAATGGCAGGGGGCAGCACCTCGTGAACTGGTTTAGGGGGTGCAGGCGAATCGAACGGACCCATAGTACTACTTTACTGGTGCTTTAATGGCACTTTACTGGCACTACTGAAGTGGAGCTTCTTCGCTTCCTCCGCAGGTGTTGACACGGATCTGCGCCGACGCCCAGAGCGTGGTGGACATCTACGTCAACTACGACTGCGACCTGAACGCAGCTAACATCTTTGAGCGATTGGTCAACGACCTGTCCAAGATTGCGCAGGGGCGGCAGGCGCTGGAGCTTGGTGCCACTGTACACCAGGAGAAGTCGATGCGCATCAAGGGGCTGGAGTGTCTCGTCTCGATCCTCAAATGCATGCTCGAGTGGAGCAGGGACCTTTACACCAACGTGACTGGCAATGCCCCGGGCTCGACTGCAACTGGCACCAGCAACGCGGCTGGCAGCGGTAGCACACTGGAGGCACCCGAGGTGAAGGAACGCTCCTGAAAAGGTTTCATTGTAGCGTGGGACCGGTATGCCGTGAAACCTAATAAGGGTAAATTCGTGCTGCCAAAAAGCCATACTTTAAGGTTTACTGTACCGTACTCGTGGTTTGATGGATGCATGGATGGATGGTTAAACTTTATTTAGAGTCCTGAGAGACGGTTTGAAGCAGGAAAATTTGCAGTGGTCGGTTTAAAGCAGGAAAATTTGCAGTGGTTGCTGCAAACAGTACTTCTGTTCTGAATCCCTGTGTGCTGGCCACGCGAATGCCATTCAAAACTATGTCGTTGCTATCTATGATTGCGTCTACCTCTGTTTAGCCCACAGCAGCTGTGGCAAGCAGCATTGCTTTGTCTAGGTGAGCGTTGGATACACAGGCACTGTCGGAGTTTCGTCATGGTCATACTTGATCGTGTCGGCAGCAACCGCGATTTCATGTGCAGCAGTTGTGGCAAATGTTAGTTCCGTTTTGAATCCGTGTGCGCTGGCCATGTGTGTACTTCCTTAGCACACTGGTGCCAGCCATCGCTCGACAGTTTCAGTAACCATGTTCTTATCACCTGTCGCGGTGCGGAAAAGTGCTCAGAGCATCCAAATTTTGGCCTATTGGATACAATGGAATTCGGCCGTAGGTTTTTATGAATTCATATCAGAGCGAAATTTGTATCAGCTGGGTTCTTATCACCAAGATTCTGTGTTTGCTTCTTTTAAGCCAATGCCATCTTCGGTCTTGCATTTTCATTTTGCTTACAGCAGCTACATACTTAATGACCAATGTTTACTTTATTAAGTTGATCAGTTGTTACGTCAAATTCCAGTCATTCACGAGTTATTGCCTTCAATATGACCAGCATACATTTAAGTGAAACTGCAGCCTACTGTATGAAAGGACTCGGATACTGTTCAGGAGGAAGACCGGTCTCTGGTGAGCCACGGGGGTTCGTGCAACTCGCTCAACTCTGCGACGAGCAGCTGCAACATTCCGGAGCAGCTGGAGGTGCTGAAGCAGCAGAAGGAGATCATGGAGCAGGGCATCGACCTCTTCAACCGCAAGCCCAAGCGGGGACTTCAGTTCCTGCAAGAACATGGTCTGGTGGGGCCCCGGCCGTGGGACATTGCCGAGTTTTTCCACTCGGATGAGCGCTTAGACAAGGTGAGTCCGGCATTGCCTCTCATGGCCTGGTACATTGCATCTTCAACAAACGGCGCGTGTGCGGACAACGGACAAAAAAGGAATCAAAGCGATCACTTTGCATCACTCGCACTCAGAGTCATGACGCGCGTGATGAAACATTGTCAGCTTTTGCGCTGTTTGTTGAATATGGATTACCAACTAGCCCAATCTCAAACCTTGTTTCGGTACATTGCACTCTGCCAATACTTTAGTTTATTTGCTGGTAGGTACATGTTGGAATTGCTTTTCGACAGGTCTTTGTGAATAATCAAGTGCTTCAAATGTCTGATTAAATAATACACTACAGTCGAGCCCACATATAACGGCCCCACTTAAGACGAACTTTCGCTTAAGACGAACGCTACCCGCGTGACCGTGGAACTATACATTATTTCAATGGCACAAAATCGCACTTACAACGAACGTCTCTGAGCCCTGCCGATCGGTTACAGCGAACGGAGTCGGCGCTCCGGCGACTGCCTGAGAGACCACTTTCGACCACCGATAAGCCATCGGCGAGGTGCCCAAGATTCTTATTGTTAAACGCCGACCCTGCCTCCGCAGCCGTCCATAATTTGTCGCTCTCCCCTACCGTCTTTTTGTTGCGCACCCCTCCGTCCTTTGTCCCCCCTGCTGCTCCGAGCACCCCGCATCGCCAAACGAGGCCCGCATTTTCGTTCCGTGTAACGGCTGTTACACGCGAATCGCGAGTATCGAAGTCGGTGGGGCTGCGCAAGCCCCACCAAGTTCGATATTTCACGATCCGTCCCGTGTGACAGCCGTTTCACCGTATGAGCGCACAGAGCGGGAACGGGCCCTAAATTTTCTGACACGCAAAAGCCGGCACCACCATACGATTCTCTGACCTCTGCGCGTGCAGGCCACTCTCCAGTTTTCTTACGCGTGAGATGCGTGTTTCGTCAACCTATCAAGCAAGCTACCCGACCCGAGCTACCGTCTCCCCGCGTGTTTTGGCTTTCAAGGTCGCCTTCCCGCCGTTCTCGCAAGCCTGCCCCCTCTCTTCCCTCTTCATCACAACTCCTTCGCCTGTCTCCACCGCTCCGCGACGCCGGCCATGCCGGCTCGTTGGGAAGTTTCTTTTTCAGGCTAGATACGGGATACGGGCACACGGGCATACGGGCCCAGAACAGTTCTACTGCCCTGCTTGTCTGTCGCACGTGCACGTCTTGCTCACTGTTGGTGTGCGTGCGTGGTCGGGATGGCGGACGGGAAGCCTGCCGCGCTAGCAGATGGCACGGCGAGAAGTGCTGGACATTGCTACCAAGCGAGCCATTCTAACCGAGCTATCTCAAGGCGCTAAAAACTGCAAAGCGGCTTTGGGTGTCCCTGTATTCAGCTGTGGAGATGGTGAAGGCTTCGGGGCGGAGGTGACGGCTACAAGCATGCAAAACTGTTTCTGTGAGGCCGGCTTCGTTGACGTCGGACCCGATGCGGAGCCTGAATTTTCCGAAGAGGACCACTCCGGTGGCGATTTGTGGCTGCGCGTCGTCGACTCCGATATGGGGGGACATCTGCTGGGATGATTAATCATTACGGCCGACGATGATGCCGACAGTGCGGAACCGTGCACGGATGTTGGCATTGTGAATGAAGTGCGCGGCAAGAGCGATTTGGAGGAATCGCATGATGATGACGACGTCGAAACTTTGTGGAGCCAGCGCCCACAAGGCAGCTTGTCTATTTCAAGGGCCTCGGCGAAGACCACGCTGCCGCTTTAAATAAACTGAATACCGCCCTTATCGCATCTGCACTGTCGAAACACGTGCATTACGGACTTTTTTGCGAAAAAAAAATGATTTTGTGTTCTGATCACTTGCAACTTTTTTAAAGGTGTGTTTCATTTACTACGAACTTCGGGATACAACGAACGGATGCCGCGTCACGCTCAGGTTTGTTATAAGCGGGCTCGACTGTATTTGCACTCACTTCAATATGAATTTTAAATTTACTAAATTCCAAAATGCTCAAAATGAATGAATAGACGTATTTTACCATTGGGTATTAGATCGAATATGGCAGTATTCGAACTCTCAACACAAATTTAAAATTTCCGAAATTTCAAAGTATTCAAAACAAACGAATAGGCGTATTTTACCGTCGAAAATTGGATTAAACATTACAGTATTCGAGCTCGCTTCAATGAGAACTCAAACTGTCCAAAATTGTGAAATATTCAAAACAGATTAATAGACTTATTTTACCATCGAATACTGGAACGAATATTACATACACTATAAGAACTCGCTTTGACATGATGGTAAAAGTTAAAACTTATCTTACCACTTCTAACTCGCTCTCCACTACTTTTCAGATCCTGATGCTGTTCGAATTCGCTAGTGATATTATCTGATACTTATTACCATTTCCTTTGAACCAGAAAAGTGGTATTTGCACAAGCCTACAATGTGACTGCACATGTGTTGTTTAAGTGGCTGGAATTTTGGTTTTGAACTAATCTACGTTAGTGCATAACTGCACTCACTTCTCTCCATTGTGACTGTGTCAATTTGTGCTGACCAGTAAAATGTGGGTGTGATGTACAGTCAACTGCCGATTTTTCGGACGCCTGATTTTTCGGACATGCTTGAAAATTCGGACGCTTTCGCGGCACCGTCACAAGCCCCATAGATGTCCATGTATAAGAACGTCTGAAATTTCGGACGCGGAAACTCTTTGGCGTCCGATTTTTCGGACTTTTTGCCCAAATTTCTGGTCGGAAACGGCATTATTTAAAGCCCCAACCTATGCCACATCTATCGTCTCGCAGGTTTGAACCAGCACTTTCGCGAGTCGATCTGTTTGCGGCCGTAGCAGTGTCCGAAAGTCGGCTTTGCCGCAATGCGTAGGTGTTATGGGGTGAAGCAGGTCAAAAATACGAAGGGGTTACTATCACGGCGCAGTGCAGCGATGTCTTTACGGATAAACACTGGGAATGCATGGAGGCGTGATGGCGGCAGCTGGCAAACTCGCCAGTACGACTTAATCGCTGACAATTCTTTATGATAAGCATCTTCAGCTAACTGCTCGGTAGTGCATAAGGTCCAGCCCAGTTGTAAGCATACTGCACGCTTTTAATGGGCGACAACCCGAACGCGCCGCGCCGCCGTTCGTGTTGCCTCTTGGTGCGAGACTGCTAAGCGCTCCGCACATACGCGTTGCTTTGAGGAATGAAAGCCGCATCGCCGCGCCCGTGTGCGGTCAGGAACTGAGTGGGCATAATGAACACCTTCACGGCAAATGCGTGCCTACACTACAGCTAGCAAGTGCCCCGGCATTGACGGAGTCTGCGTAGTCGGCGACGTGCTGCACACAACTAGGAACAATCGGCTGCACACGGCGATCTTCGTTCAGTAGCGCATCGTTTACGTGCGCACACGAATCGGGGAAAGTCGGACGATCTGCTCTTCCGCCACATCCTTTGTGTTTCGCGTTATCGTTCCCAAACGCCCCATGCGAGAGAGCCGTAACTTAATCTGTGCTTTGCTGGTATCGGCACAATAGTTAAGCGGGGTACGCGGCACGTACCGAATGTATACACAAGAGCCTGGGCGCTCACCAAAATGCCTGATATGGGAGCCATTGAAGCTATTTCGGGCATGGGTGGCGATTTGACCACTTGAGCGGAATTAAAAAGCATGAATTCGTTTTTTCGGACTGCCCGATTTTTCGGACGATTTCGTGGTCCCTAGGGAGTCCGAAAAATCGGCCGTTGACTGTAGTAACGAAGCCACTTGCCAGCATTGTAGTGGTTTCATTTTAGGCACTAACTAAAAGTTCAGAGTTGTCCGGAATGATTCCTGTTAATGATACGTTGCCTAGGTCAAACAGTGTCAAGAACATTTTTTACAGTTCTTTTGCATGCTTGTTGTTTACATCTTTTTTTGTTCATTTGCTGGTTTGCACATTGGATTCCAGCCTTATGTTGCACATACAACATGGTCTTTTCTTATCTGTTTTCAGAAACAAATTGGAGACTTTCTTGGAGAAAATGAAAAGTATGTGTACATTTTTTCTATCGTCTCTATACACCAGAACACAGCGAGTTCAGTGTGTGCCGCCATAATAGGCAGCACGTCGCGCCATCTGTTGCATGCGCGGCAAAGCAACACCTGGAACTGCCAGGCTAGCAGACGCTCCGCAGTTCAAACGCGAAACTTCCCAGCCCGAGTATGGCTGTAAGCATGTCTCGCGCTTTTCTTCGCCTGGAAATTTGTGCTGTTTTCTTGTGAAACATTGAGAAGACCTTCCTCGACAGTCCGGAATGTCTACAGCACGTGCATTGCTGACTGCGGAAGCAAATTTATCAGGTACGTACTATCGCGATGCCAAGAAACGTGAACAGCGGAAAGCGTGGCTTTCAACTCGGTCGAACTGCGACATGCCTTGACTGTCGCTAAGCAAAACTTGTGCGTTCAGCCGGTGTCACCGTAGCGCTAGGATCCCGCTCCAGCTTGCGCTCATGCAGCGCATATGTATATCATTTGCCAGTCATGCCTGGCACTCGGAACCCACACGCGCGGTGCGAAAGTGCCAGCCAGCGCAAGATGTAGTGCTACGCGGGCTGAAAGCACAGGATTTGCCTAGCGACAGTCAAGGCATGTCGCAGTTCGACTGAGTCGAAAGCCACGCTTTCCGCTGTTCACGTTTCTTTGCATCGGGACAGTACGCCGTTACATTTGCACTAAACGTGCGCAGTGTGCATGCACGCGTGAGTCCTAATATCTCCTATTATTGGCATGCGGCCTGCGAAAGAGTACGGCAATGATTTGGTGCCGCATACTACAGGCATACTGCACGCAAATTACTGCTGTAAAGCGAAACAGCTGGTGTCGCGCTTGAATACACGCAGTAAGTGTACTTAACACGCAGCAAGTGTACTTACTCGTACGCTTTTACTGGGCTCGTAGTTTTTCCTGTTGATTGCAATTATCCACTGGCGGCGGAGCTCGTCGTTTTTCGTTGCGGATGGAAATCTGTGTAATCTGAAAACACCGCACCGGCACGATTCCCATGTTTTGTTGTCATCTTCACAGACAGTGCTGAGTGATATCTTCCTCTTGCGCTGATTGTTTTCGCATCCAAAGACAGCGCAGTGGCGCCCAGACGACTTCTAGTAAGCGGGAGCGGCGTGAATAGGCGCTTTCTCGTATTTTAAGGTCCCGGACACGCCGCTTACCATGTAACAGATACACGCCTTGGCAGTTCAATACGAACATGGCGTCTGGGTTCGAGAGTGTGCCGCCGGGAGCCTAGGCGCCTGGGTGCGAGATAGGCGTGCTCTGGTCTATAGAGCTGGAAAAAGAGATTCAAATGTAATTTACATTCGTCCTGCTGTGTTATACGGAATCTCATTTGCAAACTTTGGTGGATTATTTAAACCGCATTGGCAATATTTTCAGTTATGATTTTCGTAATGGCTGCTTTAAAAAAAAATGGTTCCAGAGACATTGCGCTATGCTTTTTCAGACATAATGTGTGCTAAAATATGATGACGTTACGTGTGCTCAAGAACTACGAGCAATTTACCTGCAACTTTTGTGTGATAACTTTCTTAGGTGTGGTTTTGTGGGGATGCAAAAACCATCGTTAAAAAGTTCTGCTTGAGACAAAACTTGTGCATTATTTCACTTGGCATGGCTAAATACTGTCTTCATCATTTGTGTAATGTACTAACTGCATTTTAGACAGTGTTTGTTTTGATTACCTGCCTGATGTTGGGTTTTTCGAAAGCCTGTGCGGAGGTTTTTCGTAAACTCCAATCGCAGCTCCGTGGTCATAAATCGGTATCATCATGTTTTTAAGCTTTCGAAGATTTGAATTGAGCATAAAGCAATGGCAGGTGAACAGATTCACGAAACCAGTTAAAAAAAAGCGTGTGATTGTTTATAATTGTGAAAATGTTGGGATATTGCTCAAAGGGGCCCTGCAACACTTTTTCAGCATGGTCACAAAACACTGCCGATCGGTAGTCGAGGCTCCTGAGAACACGCGAGCCAGGCATTATAGCGAAGCATGCGGCCTGGAATTTACAATTGATTCTCAAAGTCAGCTAAAAATTGCTGCCTCTTCTGTCTTCAAATGATGCCATATACTCAAACGACTGCGCCATACACCAAAATTCATTGCCATTGGCTGACATGAGCATCACGGGCTGCCTGGTTATTGCGTCCACCGCGATAGGCCGCCACGCGCCCCCGATCACAGTGAAGGTAAGCCACATGTTGGAAAGAGTAAAACAAAGTACTCAAGCTCACGACGTGCGCAGGACGTAACTTCTTTCCCTCTTGCCGTCTCTCCCTGCTTAGCTTCCAGCGTGTTCGTCGGTACGAGAGAAAGAAATTACTGCGTGCGAAAAATTTCTAACTCCGCTCGTACTTGACTGATTCTAAAAATTGTTGCGGTGGTTGATTCGTGAGCAATAAACTCTTTTAGTGAAGCCGTTCGATGGTTACTTTGGAAAGTGTTGCAGTTCCCCTGTAAGATTTCACAATTTCCTTTATCTGACTTCATTTTTCTTCATGTTGTACCAGTGGCGGTTATACACAGGAAAACATGGTTAGGTGGTATTTATTTGCTGGCTGGTTTATGTTTTGATGCTAAGCAGGCATTAGCCTTTCTGGCAATGTGACGAACAAATGGCATTTGTGTAAGACTTACGTCCGGTGTTTCCAGACTGAACAAGGAAGTGATGTGCGCTTACGTGGACCAGATGGACTTTGCTGGCAAAGACTTTGTGTCTGCACTGCGCTGCTTCCTTGAAGGATTCTGGCTGCCCGGCGAGGCACAGAAAATAGATAGACTCATGGAGAAGTTTGCCGCACGGTACTGCGAGACCAACCCCAAGTGAGCGGCCTCTGTATTTCATGTGCTTATGTCTGTGCTTCAGCAGCGTTAATATTGTGCTGAATATTAGCCTGTATGGTTATTTTTGCAGTGAATAGGTGTTGAGAGCTGTTTACGTGGTTGTCTGGCGTCTGTGCATAGTAATTAATCTCTGGCTTGAAGATGATTTGAATGCATATCAGGCAATAGTGTACAGAACAGCTTTTAAGATATAGTATGTGCAATTCCATGCCCCCCAAGAAAATCTTTTCTTATGTCTTATGCTTTATTGAAGTGACGAATGTGCAAAAAAGAAAAAAGAAACATTGGAAGGAGTGCCAGAACGACTGAACATCAAGTGCCGAAGTTGCAAAAAATGGGTTCTTGAAGGTGTTGAAAAGATGTTTCAGCGAAGGCACGTTGAAAGGCAGAGTGCCGCGCAAGTTTAATAGTGTGTTTTGTTAAAATACAAAAAATGCAGCAATTTTGTTGTAAATTTAACATGAAACAGCAGTTTGGTTTCGCCTGCACTTCACAATTTACTACACTGCGAGAATCCCACTTGACTGTAACAGTATGCCTATTTTTAAGTGACTTTTACATTTTACCGTTTCAATTCCAAAATTACTATTTGGTTATCATTTGGCCGTGATGGTGTGATTGTTTTGTGTGGACTCCATTGTAGTTTCACTTCTAATGAGCCGCTTTTGTATATTATTACAGCAACCGACTGTTTGCGAGTGCAGACACTGCCTATGTACTGGCATATTCCATTATCATGCTTACCACAGATCTGCACAGCCCACAGGTAAGAATGTCCTCGGAAAACAAAGCGCTACTGATGAAAGACAGAAAAGAAAGGAAATAGGAGCGTAAAAGTTCCCAAAGGCCACTTTCAACTAATTCTAACTGGTGGGGAAAGAAACTTTCTTATTACAGTATATGTGTAAACTTTTATAAAACGGAAGTCAGTAAAGTTGGCAATTTGCTTTGTTATACTGAAACTTATTACGTTTTGTACAGAATAAAAGGGGCTTGTATAATGGTAATACATCAGGCACAGTTGAAAACAGAAACGGAAGATGTGTGAAACGGAAAATTAGGATGTCGGTTTACTGAAAACTTGTGAAAAAGATATTGGAATGCGAATTTTTTTTCTGCAGTGTCGTTCCGATTTTTCTTTTGAAGGAAGCCTTTTTTTTTCTTTCTGCATGAGTGGTCATCTTTTTAGATAAGGACAACTCATGCACCACATTGTTGCAAAAAAACGACAGGAAGGGGAAGATGGAGGCTCGCGATGAAGAAATCCGTAAGCAAGTGTGCTCGAGCCGACGTTTCGACTGGTGGACTTCCTCAAGGCTGGAACTGAATCAATTCCAGCCTTGAGGAAAACAGGCCCACTTGTCGAAACATCGGCTTGAGCACACAACCCCTGTTTACATATTTTTTCATATTGTTGCAAAGGTGCTTAGGTAATGCACACAGTATTAACCCTGGTCTGGCACTATTGAAGTAATTGCATCAGATTCTTGATCAAGTACAGTGGTACTAGTGTGATTCAATTCTAAGCACCCGGGGGCTCTTCTGCATTGCTATGAATAAAAGTGATGAGATGTCACTTCTGCTGTCTTGCTGAACCATTAGTTGTTATGGTGCCATAGAAGGTAAAGATCTGTGACAGTATTAACTGAAAAGTCGGGATATATTAGTCACTGAGGCCCAACACAATTTAGGAGAATGCAAGAATGAAGGGCTCACCGTAAGGGTTGACTCTAAGGTTTGACTCTAAGGTTTGACTCTTAAGGTTGACTGTGAATTATGTGCATGGTGATAGGATTGCAACAGTAACACTTCTCTTTTGTGTTTTACTCGTGAAGCAGTTGTCTCATTTCTTAACTGACATTAACTCTTCTCCATACGTTTGTTCGTCAGGTCAAGACAAAAATGACCAAGGAGGACTACATCAAGATGAATCGCGGCATCAATGACAGCAAGGATATTCCCCGAGGAAGAGCTGTCGGCAATCTATGATGAGATTGCTGGCAACGAGATCAAAGTGAAGACCACCGCGAGTCGTGTGACGGGAAAGCAAAGTAAGAGGCCTCTTGAATGGTGTTGTAGTCTGTATCATTCAGAGTGCACTGAAATTTTGGCGAACGGAAATTGCTTAAAAGCGTAATCGTTGACTAAACGTATGAGCTGCCTCCAGTTTGGTTGATTTTGTATTTTGTTGCTGCACCCCTACATGTGTTTCTGTGTTGTGTTGGTTAGGTTACGTTCGGTTTCAGGTTTCATTAGGTTCCTTTCAGGTTCCATTTAGAGAGAATCTACCGTATGTTACTAGCTCTTCAAGCTTAGGTTAACACTAACTAGAATTATGCGTGATACTTAGCTGGTCCGTTGTCGTAATATTATTTAGGATATACTTTAGCTATCAGAAACATAGATTTGGTTGTTTTTGATGGCGTCATCCTGTGACAGTGAGCTCAACCTAGGTATTGCTTCAATGACAGGCTACGCTGTGTTATTCAACTACTGGCATGAATACATCTGTAACAGCATAGTAACGATTATACAGTGACGTTCTTTTTTCAAGCAAAGCTTGCTGTTACTGACTTGTGAAGCTGGCGAAGTACACTAAAAAAAACAGTTTGCAGCTTTATGAGGCAGCTACACGTTAACAATATGAAAAGCAATGCCCCTCAAGAAATGTGTAGCGAGAGGGCTGTACCCGTTCGCTACCCCCGCTGAGGATGGAACATAATCTTTGTTGGTCACATTCCGTGAAAATCCTCAAACAATGCGAAAGTTTCCATTAACTTGGACCTGTTCATGGCTGGTGCACTCCATCTTGTCAGCATCTCTGTTAATGTGGATAAACTGTGCTTGCCTAGCTTGGTTTGCAATAATCACAGTTAGGAGATGGGAAGCGTTAAAATGTTTTGTGTTGTCAGACTAAAAAAAATCTGCTGGACAGCGCGTGAGGTCGATTCATATCAAGAATTGCACATTTGAGGGAAATTCAGACTTCAAGAAAATTGAATTCGTAACTCGCATTTACACGCTCGTGTGATGGCCCTTTTGTTGGGCTGTTCCAGAGGCTGAGAAATGCTGGGTACGAACATGAAAGACACCATGCCAATTCTTCTACTGTCTAGCGCTCGGAAAAATTTTTCTGATTGTGGCGAAAAATAGAAGATCGTTCATCACATCGGCGGCAATGAGCATGCTTTTGTTCCACAAAAAAAGAATTATAATTTTAATTTGACGTCGAAAGTCGACAAAGAATGACCGCTAGCGTAACCAAACAGCGATGTGGTTCAATCTATTGGTCGGACAAGAAATCCTCGCAGGTAGACTCATTTTGCTTAAAAACAAACATGTGTAACTTGAAATTGTATTTTACGCACTTGAGGCAGCTTTAGGTTGCGCCAAAGAGTAATTATTGCTTTTTTTCCTCACGCGTTCGGAGAGGCGCTCGGTGGCGCTGCCGGCGGCGCGTTCGCCTGCCTGTATACCTGCCTGCCTACGGCGGCGAAACGCGAGCACTGCGTCCGGCACCGCTCATAAGGAAAAAAAAAATTGTCTTCGGCGAATAGCAGCGTGACTGACTTCAGGGAATTTTCGAACCATGCCCGTGAGTCCAACATAATCTAGTGACGTAGCACGAGTCCTCATCAGTAAAGTGCACACCATTCACCAAGGTGCTACATTGAAGAAGATTTTGCCATCACGTTCCGCTTCACCAGGGCGTCCATGCTGGCTCTTATATCGCATATACAGCACAGGACACCTAAACATAACTGAAAGACAGCAGGAACCTTCTGTTGTTTTGTGAAGCACTCCTCATGTTCATTTTAGTAGCGCGGTTGGCATGAGTGGAACCACTACAGTTCGTTTCACAACCCCGGCGTACCAGTGTTGCTGGAACAGACCAACTTTTCCGCTCGACCGCGGTGGTTTGTCAGGCAGACTGAACAAAGCTGGAGAAACCGTGGTAATAATACTTTATCTGACCATATGCGTGCTTAAACGACCACTACAGTATTTGTTTCATTATTAAACAAAAATTGATGAAGTCTGCAAAAAGAGCGCGCGGTTTCAGTTTGCGACTTTCACAGTCGTCATCGCCTCCACCAACCAGTGTTGTGGGCATTCATCCCACCAATGGAAGAGGACCGAATGCAGATCGCAAAATTCTGTTTTAAAAATTTCTACTCACTTTCCAGAGAAACCGCTGCAAGGTTCGGCACTTCAGACGGTACGCTTTTTATTGCGATACAAAACATAAAAGTGATGAATGACGGTAGACAGTCCCTTTAATTAATTCAGTAATAATTACTTAAGAAAAGCTGGACATTAGGCGTACCCTCACCAAACTTTGCTTGCGCCCCCATTTTCCCGATAGGGTATGGGCCCCTAAAATTATTTTAGAACAGCACCGAACAAGATTACTACGCTTGGGATACTTTATAGATGTCCGAATGGCCACAAGGTCTGACGTTAACGTTTGGTGTTTCCTGTTATGTGGTGCAGATGTATCGAGTGAAAAGAAGCGTCGGCTGCTGTACAACATGGAAATGGAGCAGATGGCGCGCACTGCCAAGGCGCTCATGGAAAGCGTCAGCCATGTGCAAGCCTCCTTCACATGCGCCAAACACCTCGAGCACGTCCGACCCATGTTCAAGGTGCGTCTATGTTGCACTTGCTTAAATATTGTGCTCCTTTTTCATGATAGCTATGGCAAGTTGGTATTTAGACTGAGAAGAATGTTAGAAGTCATGAACTCATTCGCAACTTTCAATGTTTTTGTGTTGCCTTTGTGTTCCATACTCCACTGTTTGAAAATCAGTGATGTTGTTAGCATTTTGTCTTTGTCCCACCAAATTCGATTACATCTTTAGTAGGCTTGTCCATATATTCCAGTGCTTCGACTATTCGAACGGATATCACAGTATTCAAATTCGCTTTGAAACAAATTTAAATTATTCAAAATGAACGAATAGACATACTGTATTTACACGAATGTAAGTCGACTCCAATGTAGGTCGACCCCCCCCAAAAATCGCTCGGCAAAAAAAAAAAAAAAAAAAATGCTCTAGTTTTGGTTTCGATTCTAAGTCGACCCCCCAACATTAGATTGTGAGATTTGAAAAAAATGGGTCGACCTATATTCGTGTAAATACGGTACATAAACTGCATGTGACCCCCCTGTGAAGGTGGTTTCACTGCAGTGGAGGAGTGCTCTACCGTGAACACACCTATCCAGGGGAAATTCGCACTGCCGCGAAGCCCCTCTTCAGATTAAATGGAACATATCACCCTCGCATCGATTCATCATTTTTTTAAGTTTAAATGCTTGTTATACTGGCTTACACGCTCTAAGCATAGTAAATTTTAAAACGTAAGCTATTTTACAGGTTATCACTTGCATTCTACCGTAATTCAAATCCTGCTACTATTGAAAGTTGCTTCCTCTTCTCTTTGAATAAAAAAAAAAAATGACGTTTGCACATACCTTGTTTCAATTTTAAAAATTATTGTGCAGGTTAGTTGGGTCATGACAAATATGCTCATTTTTCTTTATGATATGCGATATATACTATTCGAATTCGATGTGAAATTTTACGACCAAATCATTATTCGCTTCAATTTTGCTTCGAAGTTAAAATTGACTCTTCGCACAAGCCTAATCTTTAGTTGTCAACAAAGTGTTGTATTTGGCGATGTGGTCTTAGTTGCACTGCACAAAAGATGCCGTTTTTAAAAAGTGATGGCAGCAGTGAATGTTGTCATTTAGCTTTCTGTTGTGGACTTCAGCTGAAGGTAGCCTTATCTCATCTTTCTTCAGCTGGCTTGGACACCATTTTTGGCTGCGTTCAGCGTTGGCCTTCAGGACTGTGACGATCCAGAGATTGCAGCACTGTGTCTGGACGGCATTCGCTGCGCCATCCGCATTGCTTGCATTTTTCACATGACTGTGAGTAATCTGTTGTCCTAGAAGGCAGTTGGCTGCATTTTTGAATATTTTCTTGTATAAATTGATTAATGAGGTGTTAATCGGGGCTAAATGGGAATGAGTTGCTTTCATCCGGACTGTTTGGGGAACCCTGGAGCACTCTTCGGGGAACTCGCGTGTTTTGCAGAACCCATTTTAAGAGCCCTTGATCTAAAGCTTCAAATCGTAGTATTACTTCTCAGAACTGTGCAAAACAAGTCTCATAGCTAATGGAACTTTGATGTAACGGCAAACATACATTAATTCTCAAGGCATTTCTTCCAAAACTGAGATTAGCCATCTGTATCAAGTGGACGATAAGGAACTGTTTTACACGCAGCACATGCGGTGGTTTTGTTCACGATACTCAGAATTCACAAAGGGGGAAGCAAGCCCATCACACAGCAAAGCTATCCTGTCGTTAGGTAATGCTAGAAATGATACACTCAGGCCATCTCTTGTGTCATGTCTGGAGATGTGCGATGATAAGTACATAACAAACTTTAAAATCCACTATTTCTTGCGCATGGCCTATGTGTAGCTTGCCTTTTATATCAGTTGGCAGCTAATCTATTAACTGTCTATTCATCATACCTAATTGGCTCACGCACGGGACATTGAGTTTGGGGGGTGAACATATCATTGAGAAAAAGAGTAGATGTATACTGAAACAGACTAGTAGCAATAAATATTTTCTGAGCAGTTTTGCTGTAATGAAGGAAAAACGTAGTGCTGCAACTGTAACGCAAATAAATTGACATTTGAAGACAGATGAAACAACGTGCAGTACAGTAAAAGCTTGTTAATTCGAGCTTCAAAAGGACTATAAAATTGCTCAAATTAAGCAGAGTTCGAATCAGCAGGCGGGCGTTAGAATAAATGGACATAGCACCGCACTGTGCGGGCAGCACTCGAAGAAGCCACCTCTGGGCTTGTTATCGTGAATGAAGCGATACTGCACATTTGTCGCAAGTGACTTTATAGGTTAAATTCATGGACCTTGAACAGAGAATAGAATTTATTGATCAGTTAGTAATATGCGAGAAACAAGCAGCAACATGCATTCATGTTAGAAGTGAGCCTTAATGTCAAAATATATGACGCGATTTATGATCCAGATCATACCTGCTTACATGGCAGAGTTAATGCAATTAAAATTAAAAGGGATCAGTATTTTGCATTTGCTTGTGCTTCATCTGTCATGACTCCATGAGCATCATTTACAGCTTGCCCAAGAGCTCCAGTGCAGCGTCGGCGTTTTTATCTGCGGAGAAATTCTGCTGTTTGTTGTTTTGTACCTCTGGTAAATTTGGTTTGGTTTGGTTTTGCAACACATTGTGATCACTCTGGGCCGACATCTGTGAGGAGCAATGAAAGCCAGGGGGCTCACAGTTTGAATTAATTGTTGTAGATACCAATGCATTCAAGTCATCGGGAGTTTTCTTCCATAGAAATACACAGGCATCAAGGAAATATATCCAGCCAAAAAAAAGAACGTACACAGGAAACGGAGAAGAAGACAGGAAAGCAGCTAGACTACCAACTGTTTAATCACGAAAAACGAGGCTCAAATATATACACTCACGCGGTCACATGGTCATGTCACAATCGCCTTACTAAAAATGCAAAACACAACAAATAGACGCGCAATCACTTTGTGTCATCTTCGCATTATTATTCCCTCCTCAAATCGTAAAAAAGATTGCAGGAAATCTTGTTCCTTCCTGCGCAGCGCTACAGAGCTGTCACTGCAACATACTTCGCCATTCTTTGCGATGTGAAATGCTTCAAGTATTTCCCGTGCCAATCTTTCATGACTTCTGCCCAAAATCCTGATTTCGTTTAGCACGGCCTTGCATTTGCACTGTTTACAATGAAGGGCCAAATTGGAGCCTGTTCCATTTGCTAACGATTTAAAATGCTCCCAGGCCCTAATGTTAACACAACGACCCGTTTGGCCTATGTATATCATCCCGCAAGTCAGTGGTATTTCATACACGACGCCAACAACACATTTCACGAAAGTCTGGCCATGCTTCACCTCACACTGAGGCTTCTTCTTTCGCCCGATGCGTGCGCATAAACCGCTCAGTTTCCTTGGTGCGGAGAATACTACAGGCACGCCATATCTGACTGCAACTTTTTTCAGGCCATGCGCAACACGGTGTGTGTAGGGGAACCACTTGCGGTCTCCCTTGCTCAGGCCGTGCCTGTGTGTTTTTCTTCTTTCCTTTCATTTTTTGTAGCAGAGCTTCAGCTACAGCAGACACAACAGATCTGGGAAAGCCAGCATTTTTCAATCTGTCGATCTGGACCCTAAAGCTCGTCTCAGCCATGTGTTCACAGGACTTGGTCAGTGCAGATTCAAGACACAGAGAACCGATGGCCCTCTTGATAGTTTTAGAGTGTGCCGACCCATACGGTAACAACTCTTTCTTAGCTCTTGGTAAGTACATCCAACACACTTGTCTTTCAAAACACTTGATATTTAAGTCTAAAAATTGAAGACAATTGTTCGCCGGTAGCTCATGCGTAAAATTCAGGCCTTTCCCTAGCTTTCGAAAGCAGCACAATACGCTTTCCACAGTGTTGTCGTGTACAACATTAAACTCGGTTGCTAAAATCACTAAAAAATCATCAACGTATCTAAAAATTCGCAGGACAGGGCCTTTGTCAAAGGTGGATTCTAACTCTTCCAAAATTCAGCGGGAATAAGTGCGGAAAAGTTCATGTCCCTTCTCGAGTTTTACCTTCAATCCACGTGTGTGTCCTTTGACGCAGGCTTGTTTGTCCAAAAGAAAGGAATATGTATAGAATCCTGTGTTGCCCCAGTGTTGTGCAATATTTTCTTATCTTCTATTGACCGGGATTTAGAATCCACCTTTGACAAAGACCCTGTCCTGCGAATTTTTAGATACGTTGATGATTTTTTAGTGATTTTTGCAACCGAGTTTAACGTTGTACACGACAACACTGTGGAAAGCGTATTGTGCTGCTTTCGAAAGCTAGGGAAAGGCCTGAATTTTACGCATGAGCTACCGGCGAACAATTGTCTTCAATTTTTAGACTTAAATATCAAGTGTTTTGAAAGACAAGTGTGTTGGATGTACTTACCAAGAGCTAAGAAAGAGTTGTTACCGTATGGGTCGGCACACTCTAAAACTATCAAGAGGGCCATCGGTTCTCTGTGTCTTGAATCTGCACTGACCAAGTCCTGTGAACACATGGCTGAGACGAGCTTTAGGGTCCAGATCGACAGATTGAAAAATGCTGGCTTTCCCAGATCTGTTGTGTCTGCTGTAGCTGAAGCTCTGCTACAAAAAATGAAAGGAAAGAAGAAAAACACACAGGCACGGCCTGAGCAAGGGAGACCGCAAGTGGTTCCCTACACACACCGTGTTGCGCATGGCCTGAAAAAAGTTGCAGTCAGATATGGCGTGCCTGTAGTATTCTCCGCACCAAGGAAACTGAGCGGTTTATGCGCACGCATCGGGCGAAAGAAGAAGCCTCAGTGTGAGGTGAAGCATGGCCAGACTTTCGTGAAATGTGTTGTTGGCGTCGTGTATGAAATACCACTGACTTGCGGGATGATATACATAGGCCAAACGGGTCGTTGTGTTAACATTAGGGCCTGGGAGCATTTTAAATCGTTAGCAAATGGAACAGGCTCCAATTTGGCCCTTCATTGTAAACAGTGCAAATGCAAGCCCGTGCTAAACGAAATCAGGATTTTGGGCAGAAGTCATGAAAGATTGGCACGGGAAATACTTGAAGCATTTCACATCGCAAAGAATGGCGAAGTACCGTATTTACACGAATGTAGGTCGACTCGAATGTAGGTCGACCCCCCTAATACCGCACGGCAAAATATGAAAAAAGAGCTCGAGCACATTTCATAAAAAAAATTTATTTACGATGTCTCCGAAGAAAACAAGGTCGAATTCTGGTCTGCCAAGGTGGCTTCACGGCAGTGCTTGGTAGCTATGCAGGAAAGCTAGCTTCGCGGCAATACGCGGGGATCATTTTCAGAAAGACTTTACAACCGAAACTAGTTTTCGATTCTAGGTCGACCCCCCAACTTCGGATTTCAAATTAAGATAAAATGGGTCGACCTACATTCGTGTAAATACGGTATGTTGCAGTGACAGCTCTGTAGCGCTGCGCAGGAAGGAACAAGATTTCCTGCAATCTTTTTTATGATTTGAGGAGGGAATAATAATGCGAAGATGACACAAAGTGATTGCGTGTCTTTTTGTTGTGTTTTGCATTTTTAGTAAGGCGATTGTGACACGACCATGTGACCGCGTGAGTGTATATATTTGAGCCTCGTTTTTCGTGATTAAACAGTTGGTAGTCTAGCTGCTTTCCTGTCTTCTTCTCCGTTTCCTGTGTACGTTCTTTTTTGGCTGGATATATTTCCTTGATGCAATGCACCAACTAGCCCAACAACGAGTGTTATTAAATACACAGGGCTGTGCCGAGACCAGGCGATCAGTTCAAATCAGCTGAGTTTGAATTAACAAGCTTTTACTGTACAAAGGAAGAAACAAGTTGGCACAAACGGGGTGCAAATGCAATGCCGTAGATCAATGGGAAGCATAATATTCATTATTATATATTCATCATTGATTAGTTATGCTGGCTATCCTTATATGCATACGTTTATTGATTGTGAGGAGAGAAGGGGGAGAGTGCTGGTTAAGCATCCCTATCGCACGAGGGTTGGGTGAAAGGGAAGGCAGAATGCGTGTGTTGGTTGCATGTCTCGGAGGCTGAGTGGTGGTTGTCTGTACACCAGAACACAGCGAGTTCAGTGTGTGCAGCCATAATTAGGCAGCACGTCGCGTCATCTGTCACATGCACGACGAAGCAACACCTTGAACTGCCAGGCTAGCAGACGCTCCGCAGTTCAAACGCGAAACCGCCCAGCCCGAGTATGGCTGTAAGCATGTCTCGCGCTTTTCCTCGCCTGGAAATTTGTGCTGTTTTCTTGTGAAACATCGAGAAGACCTTCCTCGACGGTCCGGAATGTCTACAGCACGTGCATTGCCGACTGCGGAAGGAACTTTATCAGGTACGTACTATCGCGATGCAAAGAAACGTGAACAGCGGAAAGCGTGGCTTTCGACTCGGTCGAACTGCGACATGCGTTGACTGTCGCTAAGTAAAACTTGTGCGTTCAGCCGGTGTCACTGTAGTGCTAGAATCCCGCTCCGGCTTGCGCTCATGCAGCGCATATGTATATCATTTGCCAGTCATGCCTGGCACTCGGAACCCACACACGCGGTGCACGCGGTGCGGAAGTGCCAGCCAGCGCAAGATGTAGTGCTACGCCGGCTGAAAGCACAGATTCGCCTAGTGACAGTCCAGGCATGTCGCAATTCGACTGAGTCGAAAGCCACGCTTTCCGGCCGCTGTTCACGTTTCTTTGCATCGCGACAGTACGCCGTTACATTTGTACTGAACGTGCGCAGTGTGCGTGCACGCGCGAGTCCTAATATCTCCTATTATTGGCATGCGGCCTGCGAAAGAGTACGGCAATGATTTGGTGCCGCATACTACAGGCATACTGCATGCAAATTACTGTTGTAAAGCGAAATAGCTGGCGTCACGCTTGAATACATGCAGTAAGTGTACTTACTCGTACACTTTTACTGGGCTCGTAGTTTTTCCTGTTGATTGCAATTATCCACTGGCGGCGGAGCTCGTCGTTTTTTGGATGGAAATCTGTGCAATCTGAAAACACCGCACCGGCACGATTCCCATGTTGTGTTGTCATCTTCACAGACAGTGCTGAGTGATATCTTCCTCTTGCGCTGATTGTTTTCGCATCCAAAGACAGCGCGGTGGTGCCCAGATGACTTCTTGTAAGCGGGAGCGGCGTGAATAGGCGCTTTCTTGTATTTTAAGGTCCCAGACACGCCACTTGCCATGTAACAGATACACGCCTTGGCAGTTCAATACAAACATGGCGTCTGGGTGCGAGAGTATGCCGCCGGGAGCCTAGGCGTCTGGGTGCGAGATAGGCGTGCTCTGGTCTATAGTTGCCAGTACGAGAACAAGATGGCACGAGTGTGGAGTAAGCAGCGAGGCAGGCGCGTGAACATGCGCGGGAATACGCTAGAAGACGGACAGGGGGGGGAAGAGGCGAAGTCAGCCATGTGGCTTGTGGAATAGAGGTGCGTGTTTGGAATGTGGTCTGTCATCGATTGGGACATGATAGATGATGCAGAGTGTTTGTCACTGTTTGAAATTACAGCTGGAGCGGAATGCGTACGTGCAAGCGCTGGCCCGTTTCACCCTCCTGACGGCAAACTCGCCCATCACGGAGATGAAGAGCAAGAACATCGACACCATCAAGACTCTCATCACGGTGGCACACATGGACGGGAACTACCTGGGCAAATCGTGGCTGGACATACTGCGGTGCATCTCCCAGCTGGAGTTGGCTCAGCTCATCGGCACGGGCGTGAAGCCGCGTTACCTTGGCGGCTCCGGCTCTGGATCGGCTCAGGCTTCGGCTGGTGCCCACGGGGCCCTCCAGGACAGCGTGCTCGACCCAATGGAGTGTGAGTGGTCCTGTCTTGCAAAGTTCAGTCTCATGAAGTGCAATTTCTGAACGAGCAGTTTCATGGAACATTGGTGGTCTTCGGAAGAGTCCGGAAGAGTGTGCTATAACTACTCCAGGAAGTACTGTGATTCCCAGACTGCCATTCCTATTCAGCCTGTAAACTGCCAAACACCTCTGCATTACAGGTGTGTGCAGGGTTCTCCAAAAGGGAGAAAAGGGGCGGGCAAAGTTTCACTGTGCCCCCTCACCCCTGCTTATTGATGGAATTCGATAGAAAACAACCTTCGCAAGATGCCAAAATGAAAATTGAGGGAAGGCGTGTCTCTCAACGGCCTGCCTCCGGTTTTCTATGGGTAACGGTGGGACATCAAAAGTTCTTGGAAGGCAACATTATGGGTGCTCGCCCGCTGTTATTGTCGAAAGCCTGTGTGGTTATAATTCGGCACACTAAGCAATGATAGGAGAAGTCCGACTTTACTGTCTTTTTACAAGGAAGGATATGTGCATTATTCACATTTTCAAAAGTAAAGTTATTCTCTAGGTCTACAGCCGTTCGCTGCTGCCCTGTGGTGCTTTCTTTCATGTCCTGCTATTCAGCTAGCGGAAACGACGTCATCTCAGTACATGGTTGCAGATAATGGCGCAGGGTTTACAGAATAGACTCGGTTTAAACACTTTGTGTGTTTTGATCTCCCTTTCCTCGCAAATTGCACAGTGACGCGTCCCGGACTGCCCATGGACCAAAAGCAGATGGCGATGCTTCAGGAATCCATGGGGGGAGACTAGCTCCCAGAGCGTGGTGGTGGCCGTCGACCGCATCTTCACGGGCTCCACCCGGCTGGACGGAAACGCCATTGTCGACTTCGTCCGTGCACTCTGTCAGGTGGGAGTTCCATGCTGGTTACCTCCACTACTAATGTTTCTTCACACATGAAATGAACACAAGTGATACCTGCCACGGTGACCCAGTGGCTATCGTGCTCGACTGCCGACCCGACTGTCGCTGTTTGAATCCCAGCCATGGCAGTCACGTCTCAGTGGAAGCGAAATGCTAGAGGCCCGTGTACTTTAGGTGCACGTTAAAGAATACCAAGTCGAAATTTCTTGGGCCCTCCACTATGGTGTGCCTCATAACCATATCATGGTTTTGGGGTTTAAAACCCCAATAATTATTAATATTATTAACACATGCAACCTTTTTCTGCAGTTCTGGATGCCCATCTGAAAGCTCAGTCTCTGCACCTTGAAGAGAAGTGGCCCTCATTTGTCACTTGTGGCTCGCAGTAGTATTTGCCAATGCTTGCACCCACATCATTGGAATGGCCAAAATCCCAGAATGTGAAGAATGTGGATGCAAAGAGACTGATCGCGCACTTTCTGTGGGATTGTCGTGGGTTCAGTGCACAAATCAAAGTCCTCAGCACTTTATTGACAAATTGGCAGCCATCCTCTTATGGAAACCAGAATCGATGATGTGTAGAACGGGCGCAGCTAACACGGCACACAAGAAAAGATGGACACATGACGAGGCACTACTAGCAACCGACTTCTTTATTCAGGAAAAGCATATTTTATAACGCATTTGGACCAGATAAAACCAAATGAGTCAACATAAAAGAGTAAAAATACAGGCGCTCAGCGCAATTATTTCACATGTAGTTCTAGAAAGGCTATCTCACCCTTCTTCAGGTTAATAGATGGATAACTAATGCAACTTGGCCCCTCCCACCTGATATAGGAGGCCCCTATAATCTCCCTCTGTGTAGATCCATTGTTCCTGTGTATTACTGTTGTTCGCCCAAAAGGAGGCTGGCAACTACCCTGTTCGCACTCCTTGCAGCGCAACGCTAGATGCATAAACAGCCTTCCTATCAAAGAACTGTTGTGCTCCCCAAAGACGTACATTAAGGCACCTTCTGGTTTGCCCAATGTACGCCTTCCTGCGCAACAACGATATTCTATACGCTTACACCACGTGCGCAAGAATTCTTGCTCTCTCATCTTAGCTGTTGTTTTCGCTATTTAAAACTCCCGTGGTATGAACAGTTTAAAAAGCTTGTTTTCTTATCATGACACGCCTTTTTCTTGACGCCTTGTTTTTCGATAACAGGTTTCACTGGAAGAGCTGGCCAATCCTTCGCACCCGCGCATGTTCAGCCTGCAGAAGATCGTTGAGATCTCGTACTACAACATGGGCCGCATCCGTCTCCAGTGGTCGCGCATCTGGGAGGTACTGGGCGAGCACTTCAACCGCGTCCGGGTGCTCCCCCTTCCGAGGACGTCGCCTTCTTCGCCTCGACTCGCTGCGGCAGCTGTCGATGAAGTTCATCGAGAAGGGCGAGTTCCCCAACTTCCGCTTTCAGAAGGATTTCCTGCGGCCCTTTGAGCACATCGTCAAGCGCAACCGGTCGCCCACCATCCGCGACATGGTCGTCCGATGCGTCGCACAGATGGTCAACTCACAAGTGAGTCCTGTTCTCCCGGTCGAGTCTTTTACTGTATGTTCTAGCATATAACCCACACGATACAGTCGAACCCCCTTTATAAGAGGCACTGATATAAGAGACAAATGGGTATAAGAGACACCAGTGTGCCTACAGTAAAATACGGGTTGATAAGAAAATGCATACGTGGTACCCTGCTTATAACAGACACCTCATATAAAAGGCAGTAATTGCTGCCCGGAGCATGCCTCTTATAAAGGGGTTCAACTGTATATACAAAAAATTGGAGCTAAACTAAGGGTTGCAGCTAACACGCAAATTTTGGTGCTCAAGTTGGCTTCACGGCACATCTTCGAGGCAATGCCTGGAAGACTGCATCACAGCAATACGTGGTGATCCTAGTTAATTTTCATTTTGTTTTTCGCAATTTGTAGTTGGGAGTGTGAGTTATATGCAAGGAAATATCGTAATGCCTAAGTGTTACAAGCATCATTATGAATATGGGGATAGTGTATGTGACCTGTCAGTCTCAGCACTTCCTAGCCTAAAGCTGAAAAAGGACAATGAAATAGAAAAATAAAAGAACATGAGATGAATAGTCAATAGAGAGTAGCAAATGAAGAGTTCTGGAAATAAAAGAAATTTCCACAAGATATGTAGCGACCACCTTTAGCACAGAAGCCCATTACCATGACCTTTACATCATAGATGCATGTGTTACTAGGGTGAATAGAACAACCTTAACAATTTCCAACACGCATATTAGCTTGTTGAGGCGCCTTACGCATTTTCATTTTTCCATGGATGTGTGGGCCCTACCAGCTTAGTAATGCGTTTTTTGCCTGTGATCCGATTCTTGCACTGTTTTGCCAAATGATAGTACTATCAATAGATAGCATGCTGTCAAAATTCAGTATTATGCTTAGGCATTCGAAGTCACTTTACCAATGAAAAAAGCCTTATATTTCTTTTTTTCTTAATTGTCTCAGGCTTGGATGACACTTGAAGTTTCTTTGTCTTGAATATTACTGGCTTATCTCTCTCCGCACAGGCTGCAAACATCAAGTCTGGATGGAAAAACATCTTCAGCGTGTTCCACTTGGCGGCTTCAGATCGAGACGAGGGCATAGTGGAACTCGCCTTCCAGACTACTGGACGCATTGTCACGCAGACATACGAGCAACACTTCCAGTCTCTCGTCGACTCGTTTCAGGTATGCGCAAATCCTCTCATATGTGTCACGTGCCTCAAAAAAAAAATTTTTTTCTCTGATTCAAATGTCCCAGACTCTGATCAAGATGAGTGTGAAGGAACTTTAAATATTAGCTCATCTTGACAGAATTTCTGCTTATTGAAACGTCTGTGAATCTGCAAAAACGTGATGGCGCTCTATACCACGGAGCTTCTTACAAGGGGCAAGCTTTTTAAAAGTAATTAACAAATCTTTAATAAGTGTATCGATATTGCCAAAATAAAAAAAGCACATTAGGTGCAGAGTCTTGTTGCTGAAGAGATTTCTGGTTATTTCATTGCTTTGTAATACAGTCGACTCCCGATAATTCAAGTCGCTTAATTGGAATTTTCGGTTAATTAGAAGTCACAAGTGGACCCGTCAGTTTTGCATGTAGCCCTATAGGAAAAAATGCTCGATAATTCGAAGTTAAGAGCCCATAATGTTGGTTAATTCGAAGTTATTTTTCAGTCGAGAGCCTCGAGGCGACCGTAATTTTTCAATAAAATGGGGAATATTTCAAATGCCAAAACAGCTGTCGGACCACGCTGTTCCCACCAGCACAACTGTCGCAGCTCACTGTTGTCGCCATCGCCACTGCCCGGAGCGCCACAGCTCATGAAGCGGCAAGGTTGTTTAGTCAACGCCGGCGCATCGCATTGATCGCATCGGCTGACTAGGTCTTTCTTTGTGATTTGTTCAGGGCTTCAGTCACTTCAACCGCGCGTGCGCTGGTTTGAATCTGCACGCGTTTCCACGTCTAATTTTGAGTGTTGCGGTGGCGACGTTTGATAATGGCAACTCGCTGCCGCTACCGAACGCTTGACCTGGCGACGAAAGTCGAAGTCTTGAAAGAAGTTCGGTGCTTCAGCCGCGCGCTGGTTTGAATCTGCACGCGTTTCCACGTCTAATTTTGAGTGTTGCGGTGGCGACGTTTGATAATGGCAACTTGCGGCCGCTACCGAACGCTTGACCTGGCGACGAAAGTCGAAGTCTTGAAAGAAGTTGACTAAGGAGGCACCGCCAAGCAAGACATAGCACAAAAGTACGGCATTAAGCCTAACACGCCCTCGAATTTCATGAAGTGCAAACGGGTGAACTCGATGACGGTAGTTTTGGCACCGCTCTTGGTGACGTCCGTTTTGAAGAGTTCGTCGGCGTGGACGCAACGTCGAAACATGCGGTCCTCTAACGGAAAGCTAAATCGTGCAGATGGTTCAGCCCCATGATTACATTCCTGAAAGCGACGATGACATCGGAAACGAACCACCACCGAGGGCTACCGACGTAGCTGCGGGTCTTGCTCTCGCACAGCGGTTTTTTTTGTTTTGTTGGAGAAGACAACGCTGAAGAAGCACTTCGACATGTGTACTGCCTGGAAAACTTGCTAGCCGCAGCCAGATTCGGCAAGCAGAAGGAGATGACGGACTATCTTTTTTGAGGCAACTGTCGGGCTTTAAGCTAATAAAAGTGCCGTTTTTTGTGCATTTTGCTTAATTGGAAGTTCGTTTAATTCGAAGTATTTTGCGGGTCCCGTGCACTTCGTATTAACGGGAGTCAACTGTAACTTGCAGTTCTCACGGATTGAAACAGGACAATTTAGGGCTATGTAATGCACGTCCTTTTGCTTCCACCATTTTCAGTACGAGTCATATCGGTGTAATTTCGACTCGAACGCACAGATTAGAGCCAACCTTATCTCTAGAGACCAGATTTGTCGCGACATGACGTGGTTATCTCAAGCAATAGCGCTGCCAGACGTTATGCAATCATACCTCGATATAACGAACCCGGATATAACTAAATATTGGGTATAACGAAGTAAATGAAGGATACTCTTGCAATATTTACAGTCTTAGGAATATACCTTTATAACGAATTTTTGGATATAACGAACTTATTTTCGTGTAAAATGCAACTTCGTTATAATGAGGTTTGAGTGTACTAAAAAGGAATAATGTCATGTTAGAATCCGTGTGTACTGTACAGCTCGCATTCCACTATTGTTACTCTAATAAAAACCTGGCCCTTGTTCATTTTGGGTGGCTTAATTTGAATGTTAATTTAGGCAAAGTTGGCAACGTTTAGATACTTTGCTAGAACTTTCAGTTTGTTGTTTCAAACCCTATAGTACGCTTTCTAAGAATTCTGTCAATCAGCTTATGTGGGATTATTCAGCAGAAGAAATTAGAGTTCTGGTCTGGCATCTTACTGCCCCCTTACGGACCAGTTTCTGTCAGAGATCTCAGTTATACGATGGAAGTCACGAGGCGCCGTCTGCGGAGCATTTTATCGCTCAAATTTTTCAGATTTGTTCATTATTACAGGCAATAGGTTAAATTGAAATGTTATGTTGCTGTGATATCTGGAGGCAATATTCTCTGCAAACATGTACATACTCTTCCTCCGCCTGGACTATCAAGCGCTTGCGAAATAGCTTGAAAATCTAACATTTTCAAAGAAATTTATTCATTGCCCTCATCACCATGGACAGGATGCGGTCAAATGCCTGTCCGAGTTTGCGTGCAACGCGTACTTCCCGGACACGTCAATGGAGTCGATACGGCTGATCCGGCACTGCGCCAAGTACGTGGCGGAGCAGCCACGGACTTTCCGCGACCACAACATGGAGGACCAGACGGTGCCGGAAGAAGATCGTGTGTGGGTGCGCGGCTGGTTCCCCATCCTCTTCGAGCTCTCCTGTATTGTCAATAGGTAGAGTTTCCTTCCACTGCTGATTAAATAACACCCATGTCAAGTAGGCGAGTTAAATGTATTTACGGGTAGTGCGCTTCGAAACCCTGAGTTACACTTCATGATATGCAGTGCTAAACTAGAACCACCTATGGTCAGCAACATATTGAGTATCAAATAGCAAGTCTTTCAACAAACTCAATTACTTTGTTGACCTATATAAGAAAACTTTCAAAAATAAGTTTAAGGAAATTCGGCATTGAATTCGCTTAATACATATATTTGGATTATTTATTACTTTATGTGTTTCAATGTAATATTCACAGCGTGTCCGAATTGTTTAGAGTACAGATTCACTCTTTTTCTCTTTTTGTTTTACGTTTATTGTTCAAGCTGCTTAGGAATGTATATGTCTGCAGATACGTTCTTTACCCCACCCATTGATCATTTTTTATATTTGTGATATTTATATGCTCGATTAAAATTTGCTGATTGCGAGTCTTTGTATAAAATGCTGTTTTCTAATTGCGTATAAGTTGTGTATGACATGTTTTCTTGCCAGACGGCATTTCGGAGCAAAAGCTTTCGTCAGGCTATGTAGCCTTTTGCTTTTGCTTTGTTTTTTCTATTATATGTACAGAAAATAAACCAAAATCTAAAATCTCAAACAGGAAAACAGTGCGTGCTTGGAGCAAAAGCCTCCATCAGGATATGTAGCCTTTTACTTTTGCTTCGTTTGTTCTATTATATGTACAGAAAATAAATCACAATCTCAAATCTCAAACAGGAAAACAGTGCATGCTTGCAGCAAAAAAGAACTGGCGACTGACTGCGAGCACATTTTTCTAAGACATAGAGGAAAACGAAAAAAAAATGGGGATATGGCAGTTTAACATTACATTATAAGTAAAACAGGGTTAAGCTTTCTTTTTCTCACGGAAAATGCAGCTGTCTTTCAAACAAGCTCTGCAAGTCAATAACGATCGAGACGCAGTAAAGTGGATTTGCCAAACACACTCCGACCAGAGTATACTCTTCTGCGAGTGACATTCCGCAGGCGACGTTTAAATTTGGGTAAAGCGTACGTCTGCCGAAGTGTAATCCCCGTAAGTACATTTAACTTGTCTGCTTGACATAGTTGTAAGAGTTTGTGTCATTAAATTAATTAACTCTGTCGTTACAGCGAATTCTTGGTTTGGCCTGTGTGAGTATTCGAGCACTTCCAATATTCTAATGAAATATTGCATTATTTCAATTCGCTCGACGGGAACCTAAAATCTCCGAAGTATTGAAGCATTCGAAACGAATGAATAGGCATATTTTATAACGTGTAACTTGCCTGATAGGTTGGTTTCACTGCCACATTAGGCACTGTGATGTGAACCTGTGTATTCAAAAGAAGTTTTGAGCAGCTGCTAAATTTGGCTTTACAGTGTATTGCACATGTTACCTGCACCCTGACTGATTTTATTTATTTATTATTTTCTTAAGTTTAAGAGCATCTTACCCACACTTATACGGGCTAAGTACAACAAATTTTTTAAATATATCGTATTTTTGCTCTTATTGCAACCTCCTACTTATTATGAATCCTGCTCCTATTCAAGCTCACTTCGAAATTATTCTGATCACCGATCACTTCAACGTCATTGAACTGAGAAAGTGATAATTACGCAAGCCTTGTCTTGATATATTGCGGCATCTGTTAGATCTGTCGTGGTTAATTCAACATGGCTGGTTCAGGGCTGACAAGCCAACATTTTTATCCATTGTGGTGTGACCATTTTCATGGCCACGTACTAAGAAGAGTAGGGTGCAACTCATGAATTTAGCTTGAACAATGTGCCGCATTTTTGCGCGCAGCTCAGTGATGATGAGCCATCAAAATCAACCAGCCAGCCTTCTGGCCGATTAAAGGTGTCTGATGTCTGTGTTTTTTTTTACAAACACATACACATATTTTCTTCCTCTAATATTAATACTTAAGCTTGCAAAAAATATTTGGTGGAATAAAGGTATACTTCATTGTGGCAAATTTTGTGCAGTGAAAAAAATAAAACACACACACACAAAAAAAAACCCAGGTCACTGTACAGTAACACAGGACTGACCAAGATAAGGCTGACTTGTGCTAGTGTTTTTCAATTATGTTATGGTCACTTGCATTACATTAATTATAAATATGATAGTGTTAGAGAGCTCATGTTGAAGAAGTTCCGGTGTAGGCGTCGGGTGTCATTGGTTGTGGGCGAAAAATCAGTGTTGTTCATGCCTGAAAAATCAAGAAATATGCAAATAAAATAAATATATAAAGAAAAACTTCCGCTCAATTGAGAATCGAGCTATCGCATTCTACGCTTGAAGGCGTAGCTCAAGAGTCCTCCAAGTTTTTTAGTCATATATGTATCAAATTATTTCATTTGATTTCATGCTACAAGCTTCTTTTTATTTTATAAAGAGCGAAGATCTTGAAGCTCGAGGTAAAACATCAGGTGTCCGCAAAACACCCTCCATGCCGTTGCTTATCATGTGCCATTGAATATCAGCCGCGCCCACCGACAGAGACACGGGCCTTGTGTCACTCGAGCCTGTGGCACCCCGGTAGAAAGCATGGGCCTTTCATCGCTCGTACTCAGCTCGCGCAGCAAGCCGAGTAAGAGCGACGAAAGACCCGTGCTTCTACCGGGAGTGCCACAGCCAGCTTTGCACGTTAGTTTCTGGCACTGGAGTTGGGCATCCTGGCATGGTCTGTGACAGGCTGTGGTTCAACTCTATTTTGTCTACGCCAAGGAAAGACCTAGCATCAGCCAAGAAGGCCACGTTAAGCCCCCAAGATCAACCAGCTTCGCTGTTTCTTAAGCTTTACGCGGCTAGTGTAAACTTCTCCCTTTTTTTTATAATTTTACTTATAAGCCTTCTTACTGGAAAGATTCTTGACCTCAGGCAGAAAAAGAACGCTCCATTAGTGATGAACAGGGGTTTGCTCGAGGCCTGATGCACCGAATAGTTATGCACTGGAGCTTGATTGAAACCCCAGAGGTTCATGCACACGTCAAAGGTGCACCTTAGAGAACCCCAGGTGGTTGAAATTTGTGGATCCCTCCACTGCCACGTGCCTCATATTACATCGCCATTTTAGCACTTAAAACCCCAGAAATTATTGTTATTCTCGTTCTGTCTAATGTCGCAGGTGTAAGCTGGACATTAGGACGCGGGCCCTGACGGTCATGTTCGAGGTGGTCAAGACGTACGGCTCGTCGTTTCGGCCGCACTGGTGGCAGGACCTGTTCCAGATCATCTTCCGCATCTTCGACAACATGAAGCTGCCCGAGCGGCACAACGAGGTGACATCACAGGCGCATATTTTGGCAGTGCTAACCTTGCACGGGTGTGTGTTGTGACCAGAGTTGCTAGATACTGCCAAGCTAACAAGCAAATAATCATCATAAAAGAATCCCAAAAAAAGTGGCCCGACTTTCACGAAAAAGCCCAAAAGAACGGAAACGTAATATATTTTCCCATTATTAAAAATGTTGTTAATTATTATTAAAAATGTCCTCAAATATGGAGGGGAGTTGAAAAAATCACTTTAATTATTTTGTACAGCAAGAATGTGTGCAACTATGAATGAAAGCAAAAGTACATGACTTTTTTAACATTGTCTCCAGGGTAGTCTCCATTTGGTTGAATACACGTTTGCCATTGCATGATTAACGTTACTTGTTGATTCTACCAACGTATGTTTGACTTCAACACTTAACTATCTGTTTTATTATTTAGCTGCACTTTTTCTCGACTTTAACCGCACATCCACGATATACGTTTCCCGGCCACTGCGTCTCATGCCACTGAAACGATCTTGAGGATTACGAGAGCTTCGTTTAGTGGAAGCACCAGATGTGCAGTGGGCGCACTTCTTTGTGTGCAGAAGGCGGAATGGATGACCACCACTTGCAACCACGCCCTGTACGCCATTGTAGACGTGTTCACCCAGTACTACGATGTTCTGGGAAACCTCCTGCTCGACGACTTGTTTGTTCAGCTGCATTGGTGTGTTCAGCAAGGTAAGGATAAAGGAACACTTAACAGCAAAAACTGATCCAATTTGCACTGGTGACTTACATTTGATCAAAACTCCTTTCAGTAAACTTGTTTTAGTACTTTTAGTTCTTTTGCCCAAAAACTCCTTTTTAGTAAATTTATAAAATTGCACAAATGAAGCAGTAGCAACAGGTAAGGCTATGTATTGCAACGCTGACAAGCCTGGGGTACCGCTTGTACGAGAGCTTGCCAGATCGTTGTCCTTTTCATCGTTTAGAATTGAAAATGGAATGCTTGTGGCATTGTGATGAAAAGTGTTCGACGCTACTACGCGCATAAAAATCATAACTTTTTAGACCGAATTGAATAGATACTGGATAGCATCAGGAGCAAATCAAATCAAACATTTAATACTTATGGAATAGTTTTTGTATAGGGAGCCAACGGAAAACTTTTAAAGCAGTTCTCCCATCTTGTCGAACACGGATATATCGAATCAAGGGGGCCACAAGAAAGTTCTATATATGGGTAATTCAATACTATATAAAATATTTTGTGTATCAAAAACATTTCATGGTGCTTTTACAGCTGTTCGATGTGGACAATTCGTTATATGCGGGTTCTGTATATGCGGTTTCGACTGTAATATTAGTCACCGCGACTGTAATTTTAGTTCTCTCAAATAGCCAAACTACATTTCTCATCCAATGGATTATGCATTACGTTTCTCGTCCAATGAATGCGACAGAATCTTGCCCGCAACCTACGAAGCTACGTTAGCGTCGTACACGGCCTCCAGAAATGTTCTTTCATCTGCAGACAACAAGCAGCTGGCACGGTCGGGCACCAACTGCCTGGAAAACCTGGTGATCTCAAACGGAACCAAGTTCAACACCGAGACGTGGGACAAGACGTGCCAGTGCATGCTGGACATCTTCCGGACCACCCTTCCAGCAACGTGAGTTTGCCAGCATAATAAGAAGCACGGCAGCCCTTTTGCGGTCCGTTGTCGGGCCCCCTCCCAACAATGCAATATAGCCACAGCGGTCCATGGTCGAGCACTGCTCGAAGCGCTTCAGTAGTTGATTCATGCTCACGTTTTCTCATAGCAATCGCGCACCATCTCTAAACGCATAAGTAAACTTGTTTTACTTGAAAGTTGAAACATGGTTGAAAGTTTTGAAAGTTTATTTAAAGAGACTCTAAAGGCAAATAACAATTTATGTCAGAGTTAAAGATCAGTGTCTGAGAACGTCTAAAATGTCAATATTATCAACAACAGTACTCTATTAATCGAGAAATTAAGGTAAATGTACGACACCATATGCACCACGAGTGGTACATTTTGAAATGATCCCAATGACGTGCAAAGGTCTGAGTAGAATTAATCACTAGTAATCAAACCAGTTGCAATAAAAAAAGAACCTTCCCTGCATTACAGCACGCAATAAAATGCTGCTTGTCCGTTTCTGTTTCATTCCTGGAAAAAACAACCGCTTGGCATTACCATGGAGAAGGGTGCGAGCGATTCAAAAAGTCCGTTTGCACCTTGTTAGGCTGGATAGGTGGTGCCATCTAGCGGGGCCCAGTTGAACCCGGCTAAATACAAACATCCATTGCAGCAAGCTTCAATGGCCGTTGTTGCTGCTGTGGCTCCCGCTACTTTCGCTGTGCTGATGTACTATAGTGTCAGCGGCCGCGTAGTAAAGGCGGGCAACATTGGGCATGGCAACTGTGACGTGTAAAGGTCCGCTTTCAGGCGGGTGATTTGAAGTGCGCTAACGCAGTGCGGACCACTAAAACATGATTTTATTTCAAAATAAGCACTTCCTTGGCACAGAAGTAGCACTACGAGGTTCCTGCACCGCTATTTCAACAATCAGCATCGACTAAATATTTGCCTTTAGTGTCCCTTTAATGCAAGACATGTACCGTGAAAGCTTGTTAATTCGAACTCAAAGGGGTCTACAAAATTGTTAGAATTAAGTGGAGTTCGAATTAGCAGACAGGCGCTAGAATGAACGCACAACGCGCCACACTGCGCAGGTGGAACCCAAAGAATCCACCTCTGGACTCGTTATTGCGAACTAGCTGCTGCTACAAGTTTGTGGCAGGCGGTATCGTAAATTAAAGGGACTGTCTACCGCTCAGAAAAATTTTTCTGATTGTGGCGAAAATGAGAAGATCGTTCATCACATCGGCGGTAATGAGCATGCTTTTGTTCCACAAAAAAAGAATTATAATTTTAATTTGACGTCGAAAGTCTACAAAGAATGACCGCTAGCATCACCCGAACAGCGACGTGGTTCAATCTATTGGTCGCACAAGAAATCCTCGCAGGTAGACTCATTTTGCTTAAAAACAAACATGTGTAACTTGAAATTGTATTTTACGCACTTGAGGCAGCTTTAGGTTGCGCCAAAGAGTAATGATTGCTTTTTTCCTCACGCGTTCAGAGAGGCGCCGTGGCGCTGCCGGCGGCGCGTTCGCCTGCCTGTATACCTGCCTGCCTACGGCGGCGAAATGCACACTGCGTCCGGCACCGCTCATAAGAAAAAAAAAAAATTGTCTTCGGCGAATAGCAGCGTGACTGACTTCAGGGAATTTTCGAACCATGCCCGTGAGTCCAACGTAATCTAGTGACGTAGCACGAGTCCTCATCAGTAAAGTGCACACCATTCACCAAGGTGCTACATTGAAGAAGATTTTGCCATCACGTTCCGCTTCACCAGGGCGTCCATGCTGGCTCTCATATCGCATATACAACACAGGACACCTAAACATAACTGAAAGACAGCAGGAACCTTCTGTTGTTTTGTGAAGCACTCCTCATGTTCATTTTAGTAGCGCGGTTGGCATGAGTGGAACCACTACAGTTCGTTTCACAACCCCGGCGTACCAGTGTTGCTGGAACAGACCAACTTTTCCGCTCGACCGCGGTGGTTTGTCAGGCAGACTGAACAAAGCTGGAGAAACCGTGGTAATAATACTTTATCTGACCATATGCGTGCTTAAACGACCACTACGGTATTTGTTTTATTATTAAACAAAAATTGATGAAGTCTGCAAAAAGAACGCGGTTTCAGTTTGCGACTTTCATCGGCACTACAGTCATCGCCTCCACCAACCAGTGTTGTGGGCATTCATCCCACCAATGGAAGAGGACCGAATGCAGATCGCAAAATTCTGTTTTAAAAATTTCTACTCCACTTTCCAGAGAAACCGCTGCAAGGTTCGGCACTTCAGACGGTACGCTTTTTTATTGCGAAACAAAACATAAAAGTGATGAATGACGGTAGACAGTCCCTTTAAGCTCATGGAGCTTTAACAGTGAACAGGATTAATTGATCAGTCAGTGATAGGCCAGAAACAAGCACCGACATGCATTCATGTGAGCAGTGAGCCTTAATGTGAAATACTATATGACACTCTTTATGCCCCAAAATGTGTTTACAGTCGCCGACCGTTTATTCAGACTCGAGCGGGAACCGCCGAAAAGTCCGAATAATCGAGAGTCCGAAAAAACGGATTCACCAAGAAAAAAGCACCTTTATTGGCCCAGTGGCCGGAAAAGCTTGTCAATGCACGTCTGCACACAAGCACAATCACAGACGACCAAGTTGGCCTGTATTTCAGCCAGTGTTTGGCCATAACTGTAGGTTGTAGCGCTGTCACGGCCTGCGCTTCATCGGAGTCACTAATGTTCACCTACGCTGGTTTGGGGACCTGACAGACGATCTCATCATCGCCCAACTCGGTGAAAGCTCCCAAACAACATCGTGTTGAGGTCGGCCGCATTCGAATTGTCGAATAATTGTGGCCTTTATCGCCATCCCCACTGTCTTGTGGTTGCCGCGTTTCTTTGTTAGTACCGACGGCGCGTATGGAATGGGTGGCATCGTAGCCATTTCAGATCAAGCCTCGCACGTCAAGCAACAAACAAGAGAGCGAGACGCAGATCAGGCCTAGCCACAGAAACAACTGACAAGCAAACTTTCAAATGCCAAAAGGGAACGACGTCAGGCTAGTTCGTTCTGCAGCGCTCGTGATTCCGTCCTTTCGTTGTGCGTTTCGTACGCGGCGCGGCCATTTTGAACGTCACACCAAACAGACTTTGAGCGTGGCTTGGCTTGGCTTGAGGTTTGGCTGTGGTAGCTATTCAATAATCGGCTGGCTGAAGCCGAACAACGGCCAAAACACATAGCCTTCGAGATCGGTATTTGTAATTTCTGCACTTTTACACTGGCATGACACCAGCCATACACAGTGCAACCTTTCGGTGCTGGCAACCTAGCGAAAATATTGTAAACATCGCGGACAGCTGGTCATTGTATCGGTCAAGATAGCATGTCGAATCAGACAACGCTCGAGTTGAGGTGAAAGTGATCCCCTTTATTGGATGCTTGCGCCTTTATATATTCAGACATGCACAGCAGGGTTTCCAACCTTAAGGGACCTTGGTTGCCAGTCCCGATACATCTTCCTTCCTCTAATAACAGAAACTACACAATACATAGAAATTACACATTACTGGTTAATTAAGCCATTTGTTGAAAGTTCTGGTCATATGTGAGACGATTCGGCTGTCTTCTTGACCGGGTGCTGCGACGAAGGCCAGTGACGCTTGGCTCAGCATTTGTGTCTGCCGGAGAACTTTGTTGCCCTGGCGTCGGGTCCCCTTGAGTTGTTTGGACAGCAGGAGCTGGATCTTTAGACGTGCGACTCCCGTCGCCTTGCGGATCCTGTGGTGCCACGACGCCTGGAAGAAAAGTACAAGCATTAGCACTGTCTTCCATAGAGTCCGGGATGGTTTCCGGGGACTGTCGAAAGGCTTCATTGGTTCGGAGCAGATGTTGTCGATTGCGACGAAGCTGCGACCCGTCCTCCGTGCGGACAATGTATGAGCGAGGGTTGACTGCCTTTTCTACGAGGGCTTTCGTATTCCACCCGGTCTTATCGAGCAGCCTAACAGTGTCACGTTCACCCAGTTCTTGCAGTGGACGCCTGTGGGGGGTGCGCCTGATTATGCTTTTGGACCTCTGGCGCCTTACGATCCCCGAAGTCTGGTAGCCTTCCTCTCAGCCTCCTGCCCATGAGGAGCTCGCACGGTGCTTTTCCGCCTTCGAGTGGTGCCGTTCTGTAATTGAGAAGTCCGATCCAGAAATCTTCATTAGCGTACACCGCTTTCTTGAGAAGACGTTTCACCACATTCACTCCTTTCTCTGCCAATCCGTTTGAGCGTGGAAAGCCGGGGCTGGACACGACGTGGACAAATTCACACTGTCTTGCGAAAAGCTTTAAACGCCTGTGATGAAAACTGTGGCCCACCGTCTGTACAAACTTCCAGCGGAATGCCATGGCGCGCAAATATCATGGCCAGCTTTTTTATGACACAGTGGCTTGTGGTTTGTGGAAGCGGCTCTACCTCGGGGTAGTTTGAATAGGCATCGTATGCTGCAAGGTAGCTTTTCCCCGGCCTGCTCGAACAAGTCCACACCGATCCTAGCCCATGGTAGTTCGGGAGGGTTCCTTTGCAACAGCGGTTCGCTCGGCTGCCTGTAAGCAAAACGCCGACAAGTTGAGCACCTGGAAGCTTTATCGGTTATTTCTGTCGCCATGCCAGGCCAGTACATGAGTACCCTTGCCATTGCCTTGCATTTTCCGACACCCAAGTGACCCTCATGCAGGCGCTGCAACATTTCTTTCCGCAGGGGCTTCGGAATGACAACTCTGGAGCCACGCAACAGTATGCCCTCTACGCAGGAGAGTTCTGCTTCGAAGGGAGCTAGCGGTCCTGTTATGCCTCGACCATCTTGAAGCGCTTCCAATTACTTGCCTTATCTCTTCGTCCTCCATCGTTGCTCTCGCTATCCGCTTGCTTGTTGAGTCGCTGACGAGCGTGAGGACGGCCGTCGCATGGATGGCGACGTCTTCAGGCTCGCTTTCTGGCTGCTCATTGCTGTCGCATCGGATCCTTGAAAGGGCGTCGGCCAGAGCAAGGTCTTTCCCGGGGATGTACTGCAAGGAAATGTTGAATGGCATGAGGCGAAGAAAGAAACGCTGTATGCGAGGAGGCATGTCTGACAGGCTCTTCTGAGCAATGGCTATCAGTGGCTTATGGTCAGTTTCAACAATTACGTCGAAGCCAGTGATAAAATCACGAAAACGCTCACAAGCAAACGTGACTGCCAAAGCTTCTTTCTCGATCTGTGCGTACCTGGTTTCCGCTTCTGCTAGCACCCGCGACGCATATGCAACTGGCCGCCAGTGTTCGCCATGCAACTGTAAAAGCGCCGCCCCTAGCGCAAAACTCGACGCATCAGCTGTTATCTTTGATTGTTTTGATGCATCGAATATGGCAAGCACAGGTGCCGTCGACAACGCTTCGCACAGATGTTTCCACTCCTTTTCATGGCCACCTGACCAATCGAACATGCAATCATGCTTTAATAGGGCTCGCAGATTTTTAGTCTTCTCAGAGAGGTTTTCAATGAACCTTCCGAAGTAGTTCACTGCGCCCAGTAGTTTTTGAACACCTTTCTTTGACGTTGGGGGCGGCATTTCCACTACACATTTAACTAACTCTCCATCTGGCTTAATTCCGTTTCCCGAAATGACGTCGCCCAAGAACTTTACCTCTTCTCTGCCAAAGACGCACTGTTCGCGGTTGAGTGTTAGTCCTGCAGATTTTGCTGCCAGTAGTGCTGCTCGCAGGCGATTGTCGTGTTCCTGTTGCGTTGTGCCCCACACGAGTATATCGTCGATATAAATGCGGGTGCCTTCTAGACCGTCAAAAATGTTGCCCATCGCTTTCTGGAACACTTCGCTAGCGGTGCATATTCCGAAAGGCAGCCTTAAAAAGCGGTACTTTCCGAACGGCGTGGCAAAGGTGCAGATTTTGGAGGTTTTGTCATCTAAGGGAATTTGATGGAAGCCACAGTTCGCATCTAGCTTGCTAAATATTTGCGCGTTTGCCAGCTCGGACTCGATTTCTTCTCTTGAAGGCAGCTGATGGCGGTCGCGCTTCACGCATCGGTTTACGTGCCTGGGATCCATGCATACACGCAAGCGGCCGTTCTTGCGGACAATGACAAGGGGACTCACCCATTCAGCAGCCTCTTGCATCTTTTGGATAATTCCTTGACGTTCCATGCGGGCCAGTTCTTGACGCAGTGGTTCACGAAGCGCATGTGGAATCCGGGCGTGAGGGCAGCGACACTGGGTTTGCTCCCTCATTCAGCTGCAGGTTGTATGTTTCTTTTAGGCAACCCAGGCCTTCAAAAAGCTGCGGAAATTCGCGAGCACTTGAGTCTTCAAATCAGCAGGCATTTCAGTTGCTTGTACCCTTGAAACAACTCCGAAACGTTCACAAGCCTGAAGGCCCAGTAGCACTTGCTTCCCCTTTCTTGACCACGAAGAAATCAGTGGGTTGTTCAATTTCACCAATGCGCAGTGGGAGTGTCACGGTCCCAAAGTGCTTTATCACTCCACCATCGTAGCTCGTCAGGAGCGTGGACGATGGTACAAGACGCCGTCCTTCGCTCACCTTAAGGAAAAGGGCATGAGGAAGCAAGTTGGCCTGTGCCCCCGTGTCAATTTTCATGTGTACGGAGTGATTAGACAGCGTTGCCGTGATTATCCAGTCTTGGCCCGTCGATACACCGTTTATGCTCACGGCCAGGATCTGGAATTCGTCATCCGATTCCGCTTCAGTCTGGGACGAACAGTGAACCTCTTGAATGCTTTTTTTTGTTCTGCAGCACGCTGCGAAGTGGTTTCGTTTCTGACATATGGCGCATGTTCTGCCCCACGCTGGGCATTTCTTCGGCTCGTGACTTTGGTTACAGTAGGGGCACTGGCGAATATACCTTCTCGCGGGGACTTCTTGCTGGGATTGCTTTTTTTCTTACGGTATTCAACTTCGCCTTGTCCTTCTCCCATGCCTGATTTTGGCTAGTAGCTAACTCTGCAGCTTTGCAGTGTTCTATCGCCTTATCAAGTGTCAGGTCCTTCTCCCGTAGAAGACGCGTCCCTGAGCTTCTTGTCTGCCGTTCCGCAAACAAGCTGGTCTCGAACCATTGATTCCTTTAAGTCTCCGAAGTTACAGCTCTGAGCTTTCAGCTGAACATCATGCAGAAACTGCTCAAACGGCTCCCCGTCCCTCTGTTGCCGAGTTCTAAAGATGTAGCGCTCGTAGGTCTCATTTCGCTTGGGCGTGCAATATTCTTCAAATTTCTTCACAATAACGCTGTAGTCGTCACGCTCTGCTGGTGACAGCTTAAATGTGTTGAATATATCAATTGCCTCCTGACCTGCTACATGAAGGAAGACTGCAGCCTTCTGAGCACTCGAGCGCTCAGTCGCCGATGAAGTTGCCTTGAAGTACAGGTCCATCCTCTGGCTGAATTTCCTCCAGTTTTCGGCCGGCGCCTCGGACAGCACGAGTGCCTCAGGGGGCGGAGTCCTTCCATGGCACCTGCTCAGTCGAAGCCGGTATGGGCGTGATAAGAAACTTCTGACACCATGTATCGGTCAAGATAGCATGTCGAATCAGACAACGCTCGAGTTGAGGTGAAAGTGATCCCCTTTATTGGACGCTTGCGCCTTTATATATTCAGACATGCACAGCAGGGTTTCCAACCTTAAGGGACCTTGGTTGCCAGTCCCGATACAGTTCGACGCCGCTCTCGATCAGCCAGCCGTAGTCCGAAATATCGAATGGCGCGCCGTGGGGCATCCGAATTTTCGGTTGTGAGTCTACATTACTTCAATGGGACGAGTGGCGGTGCCACGAAGGTGTCCGAATAAACGGGCATTTCCGAATTATCGGCGTTCGAATCAATGGTCGGCGACTGTATTTACATGGCAGAGTTAAGGCAATAAAAATTAAAAGTAATCATTCATATGCATTTGCTTGCGTTTCCTCTGTCGCGACTCCATGGGCATCTTTTGCAGCTTGCCTAAAAGCTCCAGTGCAGCGTGCAAATTCTCATCTGCTGAGAAATGCTGCTGTTTTGTTGTTTTGCATCTCTAGTAAATTTGGTTTGCTTTAATTTCGCAACATATTGGGATCACTTTTGGGCGACTTTGCGAGGAGCTATGAAAACCAGGGGCTCCCAGTTCAAATCAACCGTTAAAGATACCGACTCATTCGAATTATCGGGATTTTCCCACCCATTGAAATATACAGGGCTGTGCCAAGACATGGCCATCAGTTCAAATTAACTGTAAGTTCAAATTAACCAAGTTCGTATTAATGAACCTTTACTGTACATGATTACAAAAAACACTTTTGGGACCCAATACAGTTTTTAAAGGGTCCCTACTGAGTGTTATCAGTAGAAAAGAACAGATCTGTAGCAGCTGTTAATATATACATTGTAATAAGGTCAAACAAAAGTGTCTGAAGTAAGTAAAACAAAGACAGTACAAAAGAAAATGTCACAGAAATTACAAAATTTTTCCAGCAATATTTAAAGCTAAAATGTGGTCTCAGTAGGAAAAGAAAAAAATGGAGACTTTGAGCAAGTATGGGCTGTGCTGTACATAGTCAATAAAGGGGTGCTTGAAGTTTTTTAGAAATGTATACAGCGTTGTTAGACTGGTTAGGTTACAATCAATCTCATTCCAAAGACATGTACCTTCAAAGTTTAGTGCAGAGCGACTGTGATTGGTATTTACCTTATGCAGGATAAAGCGGCAGCGCGATACATTCCCAGCAGTTGATTTGATTTGTTTAGTTTCGGGCCGTAATGGACGAAAGGTGGGTAAAGGTTTTGGACTGCAAAGGATTAATCCGATAGCAAATTCACGCAGGTAGCATGCTTGACTGCACTACCGATAGTTATCTCTGCTGTTGGTTCTCTTCACTGCACTGCACTGCACGGCTGTGTTGTGGAGCTTTCCTGGCTGCATGAGTCATTCATATGTTAAGTAGGCTTGTGCGAATATTCGATTGCTTCGAATATTCGAACGAATATTGCAGTATTCGAATTCGCTTCGACTCGAATTTAAATTATTGAAAATTTCGAAGTATTCGAAACGAACGAATAGATGCATATTAGTCCGCATGTAACCCCCTGTAAAGGTGGTTTCACTGCAGTGGAGGGGTGCTAAGCCGTGAAAGCACTTATCCAGGGGTATATTAGTCCGCATGTAACCTTCTGTAAAGGTGGTTTCATTGCAGTGAAGCGGTGCTAAGCCGTGAAAACACATCCAGGGGAAATCCACACTGCCGCGAAGCCCCACTTCACGGATAAATGAAGATATTACCCTCACATCGATTAATTTTTTAAGTTTAAAAGCTTGTTATACGGGCTTATATGCTCTAACTATAGTAAATTTTAAAACGTAACATATTTTACAGGTTATCCCTTGCATTCTACCGAAAGTCAAATTCTGCTACTATTCAAAGTTGTTTCTACTTTCTTTGAAGCAAAAAAAAAAATGGCATTTGCACAGGCCTTGTTTCAATTTTTAAAAAAATATTGTGCAGGTTAGTTAGGTCATGACAAATATGCCCATTTTTCTTATAATATGCGATATATACTATTCGAATTCGATTCGAAATTATTCGACCAAAATCACTATTCGCTTCGAACCTAAAATTCACTATTCGCACAAGCCTAATGTTAAGACATTCACCTTGCTCCATTGCTTGCGCTGCTCTTTGGATTTCGTGTTCTGGTTGACATCATCTTCCAAAATGGCGCTGTTTCATAGGCAGGAATACCGTATTTACTGAAATGTAACGCAAGCTTTTTTCCAGATTTTTGCTACCTGAAGTCGACCCTCGTGTTACAGATGAACACCGAAATTCACGAAATTCAAGTTGTCTAAAAAGTGCAGTGATGCACACAATTCTTTTATTTTCCTTTTATTTTTTCTTCCTGGACACAATGAAAAGCCGCCCCTCATGTTAGAATCGAGGTCGCGTTACAATTGAGTAAATATGGTATTTCTGACTACGACAGTGACGCGTGTCATTTAGGAGAAGCTTACTTACAGGGGTACCAAATGGCTCAGCATTCTGTTGTATAGTTATGCAAAAGTGAAGAAAAATTCGATGCACGTAAAACGGGTGTTCAAACAAAAAGGTACGAAATGTTGTAACAACATGACAATTAACATAGGCCGTGTTTCGATTCTGGACAGCATCGTAGACAGTCTATGCTGACAGCTTAGAAGAAGACATCGAGCCCATGTTGTCCGAGAAATTAGGCTTGTGTGAATATTCGAACGCTGCGAATATTCGAACGAATAGTGCCGTATTCGAATTCGCTTCAATTCGAATTTAAATTATTGAAAATTTCGAAGTATTCGAAACGAACGAGTAGATGCATTTTAATCCGCATGTAACCCCCTGTAAAGGTAGTTTCACTGCAGTGGAGAAGTGCTAAGCGGCGAAAGCACCTTTTCAGGTGTATTAAAGTAAGCATGTAACCCTCTGTAAAGGTGGTTTCACTGCAGTGGAGGGGTGCTAAGCCGTGAAAACACGTATCAAAGGGAAATCCGCACTGCCACGAAGCCCCACTTCATGGTTAAATGAAGAGATTACCCTCACATAGATTCATTTTTTTAAGTTTAAAAGCTTGTTTTACCGGCTTATATGCTCTAGGTATAGTAAATTTTAAAATGTAACATATTTTACAGGTTATCTCTAGCATTCTACCAAAAGTCAAATCCTGCTACTATTCAAAGTTGTCTCCACTTCCCTTGAAGCAGTGGCCTATTGAATAGGCTATAGCACCCCCCACTTTTTTTTTTTTTTTATTCGCGTGTCTATTCTCCTGTTCGCTTTCCTTTCCCCTCCCCTTAGTGCAGGGTAGCAAACCGGATGCCTCACTTCTGGATGACCTCCCTGCCTTTCTCTCTTTTTATTCTCTCTCTCTCTTGAAGCAAGAAAATGGCATTTGCACAGACCTTGTCACAATTTTTTTTTTTAATATTGTGCAGGTTAGTTAGGTCATGACAAATATGACCATTTTTCTTTATAATATGTGATATATACTATTCGAATTCGATTCGAAATTATTCGACCAAAATAACTATTCGCTTCGAATTCGAGCCTAAAATTCACTATTCGCACAAGCCTACGAGAAATGGAACGCGTCCAGAAGACGTCTGCGCGACGTGACGCCACCTCGCGTCGAGAAGAGAAAGCTAAGAAAAATAAACGTAACTGTTATTTCTTTAGCCTCTTTCGGGTTCAAATGTATGAAAAGTTTAATGTAGCTAACATTGAGCACCTGTAAAAGCGTATGCTTGTGCGCAGACGACAATATCGGCGAGATCCGAGCTATCCGGCCATTTCGCTGAGCCGCCATCTTGTTTGGACAGCAAAGTAGCCTGCATCATATTTGTCTCCGATGCTGTCTTCGCGAAGCTGTCTATTTTGCCGGCTACGCGAGAATTGGAATGGGACTTAAGATGGCCGCTGTCCACTTAGCTGTCTATTTTGCCATCTACGGTGAGTATTGGAACACACCCATAGATGTTTATGCCACTGTGGGAGAATGTAGCGACACATCTAGGGATGCGATTGGAGTCTCCGTTGTGGATCGGAGCACACGGAGGCGCTCGCATGCGCTGGAGAGAGCAGAGGCTCCGATTAGGAGCGCCGTCGAATTGAAGCGGCAGTGTGTGTGAGGACAGGATGGCGTTCACATTGCAAAATTCAATGATTGAAGGGCAGCAAGGCGTTCTGCGATTTCTGACAGCGGAAGGTGTTTAACCGGCCACCATTCATCGCCTGCGATTTCCATGTATTTGGTCCCCTGAAGAAAATCTGAAAGGGAAGCTCTTCAATTCGGACGACGAGCTCCAGGATGCTGTGTAGGGTTGGGTCTTGTCATGGCCGCAGACATTCTGGGAACAAAAAATCCTTCAGCTTGTTCATCAATGGGGTCGTTGTGATCAGGCACATAATAGCGTATACTTTTAATTAAGTCTTGATCTATGACCACGGTGTCGTTTCGTACCCTTTCATTTGAACACCCCTTGTATAACACAGTGTTATAGTTTTGCACAGTGTTTTTGCACAAGCATTTTACAATTTTTTCTGTGAGGTATCAATGAGGTATGTGCAGATTTTACTGTTGGTTTATGGAGCATCTTCAGTGACGAGCACACCACTGCTCTGCATATGTAAGAAGTTTTACGTATGCTTGGGAACATTGTTCTAAAACTGCTTGCTTTTCTGCAGCTTTGGTCCTGCTAGAGTGGCTGAATGAGCGCGTTTGTATGGCACCTTAGATCCACAACTGTGGGTTCTGTAACCCACATTTACATTTGCTACATGGGAAGGAATATTGCATGAAGAAGTTTAGAATGTGTATAGTTATATTCTTCGTTTGTTCTTCGACTTTTGTCCAGCCTGCTCACATGGAAGCCCAACAAGGATGGCAGCGCAAACCAAGAAGCAGTGAACAGTCAGGATGAGACAGACACAAGATCAAGTGAGTTTCTTCGTCATATTCGTCACTAAGAAATGCATGTCCCAGTGCGATTTCTTTAACATTAACTATGTGCTTCATACTGGTTTCAGTTTAAGAGAGCACAGACTTTGCATTGTGTCAGCGCTTGTGCAGTGTTGATCATTTTTTTTCCAGAGGCCATATTTTTTGTCGTCTTACCACTGGTGCAAAGTTATAGCACTTTTGCAAAGTTACCATATTTACTCGAATGTAACGCTAGTTTTTTTCCAGATTATTGCATCCTAAAGTCAACCCTCGCATTACAATTGAATACCGATATTCTAGTTGTCTAGAAAGTGGAATGATGCACACAATTCTTTTATTTTTGTTTTGTTTTTGTTTTTTCTTTCAGGACAAAATGAAAATTCTCCCCACACGTCACAGTTGTGGTCGCATTGCAATTGAGTAAATACAGTATAGTGCACATAACGTGCCTACATGCACAGAATGTCGTTGCCGTTTCCATGGCCGAAGGGTCTTACCTGATCAGAGTACGTGGGTAACATGAATACAAAAGCGTTGTTCACCCATTTTGTAACGCGTAGCTATGAAAGGAACCAATACAGTTTTCTCGGAAAGAAAGCCTCTTAGGCAATGACAAGTGTTTGTTTGTAACTTAGTACCACACGACGAGTTTATTACAATTTATATTCCACAACTAGTGTCATACATTCTTGAACACATGCAAGGCACCAGTGATAACACTGGAGTTTCTTGTTAAATCACGTACAGGACCTTCGTAATGAAGTGCTTGGGACCATCAGAATACAGTAGACTCGTTAAATGGAACCTGAAGTGACCAGGAATGTGGAATGCAAGTGCGCAACCAATCGTATTAGAGGCAGTCATTCCGTTTGAGAGATTTCCATTTACTGAGAGTCTACTGCTTCGTTGTAAAGGCTGCGCACTGTAACACTCGCACTAGTCTGTACATAAATAAATCTTCGGTTAGGCTGGTCATTTAGACACTGCTCATCTGCACGAAATACATTTGCACATTACAGGGCAGCAACGACGACACTAATGCTGCATGACATAAAGTTTCGTGGTACATAAACATACACATTGTGTGGGATGAATATAACCACAATTGTACACATTGCACTTACTTATGTGGCTTTTAATGAAACGCTTCATTAAGATTACAACATGCATTCGATCTGCACAAATTTTTTACCTAAATAGAGCAGTGGAGTTGATTAAAGTACATGCATACATTGTTTTGAAGAAGGCTATTTTAATTAAATTACAAATGAGCCTTGCTGTAAT
>JALIZH010007096.1:0-13881 GCA_030522465.1 Rhipicephalus appendiculatus
AATGCACTGCTTTTCTTCTTCATTTCTTCACAATAACAAGAGTTTCACTGTAAAAAAGAAAACAGTGGAGCTTTGCGATTATAGATGCATAGAGTTTCCTAAAATTAACTAGAGGGGGACTCTGGCGCTGCGATCGTTCAGCCACCATGGGAATGATGGGTAGTACACGGATTTGCCTAGTCTTCGTGCTTCCGGCTTCCAACGCACTTGTGGCTTTGTTTATTGTTGCGTTTTCATTCTGTTTCGGATATAAAAATGGACCGTTGTGAACTTTGTGAGCATATTTGAATTCGTGAGCCTAAAAAAGTCAAGGTGGTGAAGCTTAACTGCTAAACCTTTGCTGAAATTCGTATTGCGGCAAAGCGAATTCAGGCCACACGCAGCCAAAAGAACGAAGACTAGGCAAGACTAGGCAAATTTGTGTACTACCCATGATTCCCATGCTGGCTGAAGCGCCATGTGTTGCAGCTCCCATAGACACTAGTGCCAGAGTTCCCTCTAGTGTATTTATAGGAAACTCTATGTATAGATGGGCACATGACTAGTCCTTGTTCCACTTGGATTGGTGTATGTACAGACAGGCCCACTGTTAAAGGGAACACTTGTGTGCCACCCATGTATGGGTTTGGCACTGTCGCAAAAACACAGTGGCTTAGATTTGCATAAGACTGCTGGTGGTTGACAGTTCGGACTTCCTTTGACAGACTAGTGTCATGGATGAACAATGTTTCTGCATACGCTTGCAGCTAGTGGGCCAGCAATATGAAAGGTGCTCATCCGAGTGTTCTCTTTAACAGTGGACCATACTGCACATGGCATACAAGCATTAACTCTACCGAACAGCATTACTAAATGCAGCCGCATGTAGGAGACTAGTGTATATGCCAAGGTCTTTCACATCTGCACAAGGCAATGCTGCTCGTGCACGCTTTCGCATAACAGAAATGACATCTCTTGCCCAAATGGCGCAAGAACCCATCGAGGGCTAGCTGACCTGCATGGCAGCGCGGCAAGTTGCCGCTGTCCAGTCGTGTGGCTGGTAGCGCTGGTGGGCCCCCGTTTGTGGTGTGAGCAGGAACTCTGAGAAGGGCTGCGTTCCTTCGCACCACTGCACCAGGCCACTGCGGCGTGAAAGTGGAACCACCTGGACACACCAAAGTGAACTCCCGTTAAGACAAACTCTGTTAAGCTGAATTCTTCGATTTACTTAACATTGAGGAAACATATGGTTGGTTTTCTGAAGACTCAACGTAGCAAACATTTTTTTAATACAAACTTATTCGTGCTTAAGACAAACATTTCTGGCACCTGCAAATGTTCGGCCTTTTCCATTTGATGAGTTATGGCAACCAGCTAATTCCGGTAGTGATGGAAATGGCATCATGGTCACGTCGAGTTATAACCATAGCTAAAGGGACCCAAAATCACCTCCAGTATTATATTAACATTTCAAGTAAACATGCATCAAATTCACAAAGCCGTCATAATCAACAATGCCAAATGCAGCAGTCTACAAGCAGTGGGTTCAACAAAAAATAAACGATTTCATGCGCCTCTCCAGACCTTTCAGAATTCCCAGCATTGCTTGTGAACAGTTTTGTGTGTTACCAAAAAAAGTAACTACAGTGTAGCCCGGTTATAACGAGGTTGGCGGGAATCTGAAATTACTTCGCTATAACCACTTTTTCGCTATATCTGGACTCTAAAAAAAATCAAACATTATGCAGACCAAGAAAAAAAAAATTTATTTACACTTTCTGAAAAAAGTGATCAAGGGTCCCTTGCACGCGTTTCGCGAGCGCGTTTCAGAACACGGTGCTCAACGTTGTCCATCAGATCGCAACTGCCCGGTTCGGAGCACAAGTACATACGCAGCGTGTCGACAGCTGCTAGAGCTGCTCCGGCGGTCCCAGGCTGAGGCGCACCGATGTCGTCACCTTCGCCGTCCGAGGAACTTAACATTCTGCGGCCGTTCCCTTTTCGGAGACGCTAGCGGCGAGTTCATCGGTGGTGAGCTCCTCCGTTGCGACGAGGTCTTGATCCACCAGGGCAAAGTCCAGATAATTCAACCCGCTTGGGACAAGGCTTTCATTGCCCGCGGCCTCCCACAGCTGCCCCAAGCTCGTCACTGCCGCGGCACCATCCGCTGCAGCAGCATCGATGTCTGCTTCTGCTGTTATTTCTTCGGCAGCGCTGCTTCCCGCGAAAAACCTGCTTTCTCGAAGCAGTGAAGAATGGTCTCGGACTTCACGTCCCGCCAAGCTCCGCTTGCGAAAAATATCGCCTTTACTAGCGGCACCTTCAGGTCGGCAGCGTTGTTGGCTGTACAGATGTCAATGAGCAGACGCGATGACACGGCGACGATAATGCACCTTGAAGTTTGCTATCACTCCCTGGTCCATCGGCTGCATCTTGGCGGTTGGGTTCGGAGGCAGAAAAAGTACCTCGACAGCGCTCAGATGTGCGTTAACATGGTGTGCGCTGCAATTGTCCAGCAAGAGCAGCACTTTGAGCTTCTTCGCGGACATTTCTTTATCAAAGTCTGTCAGCCACTTCCGGAATATCTCCCCCGTCATCCATGCCTTTGTGTTGTTTGTGTACGCGACAGGCATTGACAGGCAACTGTTACATTGGTCAGACGGGAAGATGCATAAACGACCGGCTGAGGGAACATAGAAACAAAGTGAAAAGTGTGTCAGGTGACGGTTTTTTAGCATTTCACTGCAAAACGTGTGCATGCCATCCACTACTAGAAGCCACTGTCATTCTTGCTAGAAGTAAATCCGAATCTGTAAGGGTTGATCATAGAAACAGATCGCATCCTTTCTGCTGGCGACCACTGTATCAGTAAGCCGTCACTGTCATTATCCACCAAAGAAATTGAGTATTTACACATGCCCTGAAGTTGTTTTTTTTTTTCTTGAAGCGTTTTTTCTTGCAAGTGTCAACTGTTGTGCGCCGGTTTGGCGGATAAGATTGAAGGCTTTTTCAGTGTATGTTTTGTAAAACGAAAAGTTGTCATCATGTGACGTGATTTGTGTGTATATTAGACCGATCCTGGAAATAAAATTTTCGTTGTTGAAAGTTAGCGCTTGTGTTCGTCCAGTCTTATTCTTTGTCCCTGTGTGTTTCTGCGCTATGCTACAAGCCAGTTTGCATTGACAGCACCTTGGCGAAGCCCCGCGGTTTCTTGGGCTTGCCGATGACCAATAGCGGCCGCTTGTCGGAGTCGTCCATATTCGCGCACACCAGCACTGTGATGCGGTTTTTACTGTTTTTCCCCCCACGCACTTATCAGTTTTCGCCGCGAGAGTTTTTGCAGGCTACAGCTGAAAGAACAGACCCGTTTCATCAGCGTTGTAAATATCTCTTTCGGTGTATGTGTCAAGAATGCGGCTCCTGTGCTTCACCATCCAACGCTGGAGACCGTCCTCGTCAACGCATGCAGCTTCACCGACAATGCTCTTGCATGTGATCCCATGGCGGTCTTTAAATCGCTGCAACCATCCGTTGCCTGGGTTGAAGTTCTCGTGGCTGAGTGCAAACCCCAGGCGTTTGGCCTGCGCTAGCAGGATCGGCCCATTGAGCGGGACGCTCTTGGCACGACGTCTACAAACCATTTGTAGAGCGCCGCTTCGACATCTCCGTAAGTGGCAGCGCGGATTCGCTTCCGTTCACCGCTGCCAACGTTGTCGTCCAAGACGGCATCAATTTTGCTTGCATTTTTTATGATTGTCGCCAAAGTCAACTGTGCTATGCCGTACTTCCGCGCAATATCGGTCTTCTTAATCTTCTGCCGAACTTCATCCAAAATGGCACATTTCACTTTTTGAGAGAGCACTTTTCGTTTGGTCGTCGATGAGGCGCTCGTTCTGGGTATCGCTTGACTCGACATTGTCGTAAAGTTCGCCGATGCACATGGGCAGGCCTAGCTGCAACCGCGGCAAGTCCAAGCACGCTGCGATAATCCGCTTTTCTCCAGTGAATAGAGACAGCACGAGCGAACGAATGCTTCTGCTGCTCAACCGTGGTCAAGTCCAAGCGCGCAGCGATAATCCACTTTTCACCTGTGAACAGAGACACAGCACAACATGTGCGAACGACTGCTTCTGCTGCTAAGACTGAACTGACTGAACACCACGTAAGAAAGAACGGCTTTGTGTGTGACAGGCCAACAGGCGCAACAGGTTTGCGCGGAGCCGCTGGCGGGAGCGCCGCAGCCAGGCTTAGGCAGGCCTAGCTGGTGGCGCCATGCCGTGGAAGAAAAGCAATTTAGGAGCACACCAACTTGCTTTGCTTTTTCACCAAAATGAGGCGCCACAAGCGGAACCGGTCCCTAAAGCGGCCACAAAGTTTCTGAAGCTGCCTCCACGACGTCTGCTCTGAAAAGAGGAGTACGTCGTGGAAACGAGATAAGATCGGGGCGGCCGGCCCGCCTGGCACTGGAAAAAAGAATGGGAAGCGCTTCGCGAGACGGCTACCGGGCGACCGTGTAGTGCGGTGAAGCAAGCTTTCACGGGGAGCCGAGTGGGGCAAAGCAACTGCCGGGAGCCAAGAATTGGCGGTTTTTCGGCCTAGTTGATTCACGCGAAAGCTCAAAAGGTGGCTTGATGGATTTTTTTTTGTTGTTCTCGACAAAAAACTTCGCTATATCCGCTGAGTCGCATTTTTTTACTTCGTTAAAAGTGGACTTAAAAGGCATTGAAAATGCGGAAATTGGGACGGAAAATCAAGATCACTTCGTTATAACCGCTATTTCGCTGTAAGTGGGTTCGTTATAAATGGGTTATACTGTACATACATTACTCATTACGCCAACAAAAAAGAAACACGTTACCACCCTACGTTACCAACACTAAAGTTAACATGTTACTGTTATAGAAAAAAATTAACGCAGGTTACTTCTGGCATTACTTCAGGGTCCAGAAATTTGAATGAATCAGTGTGTGCACCCTTGCTGCTGGAACCAGAATAACAATTTAATAAACCTCATATTTATATCTCACATAAAACGTCTAACCAAAACAATGATTTTAGGTGAATTCAGTGATATAACTAGAAATCTTTTGCACAAGTTTGCAGAAATTAAGCAATATTATAGTGGCCTAATGTTTACTGTAGAGTGACATGGGATGGCTTAAAACTTTGTGGCACATGGTAAAGCCATTTCTCAAAGTGACAATAATCAGAAAATGAGATTTCATCATCAACACTCTTCGGAAAGAAAACACTACTGATCTCTCAACAAATCTACATTAATTCTGATGGCGCGCTTGCACTAGCGTACAAAACATACGTGCAGATCTTGTAGGAATAAATTCTTAAATTGCATAGTCCCGAAAAAAAAATATTTGCAGCGTATATCAATTTCGCTGCTTCCTATATAATTGCCACGAAAGATGTGAGTGCTCATGCGAAGGCATTCAAGGTCAGCCTCGCTTGCTCAGGAATTCAACAACCAGAAATGCATACCTGCAGTTAGAAGCAACATCCCATTTGTGAATACACCTGCCATGAACCTCACCTTGTAGGTGCGCATGGCCAGCCTCCCAGCAGTTCCTTTCTGAGCAAGCAGGCAGTTGACCAGGCCAAAGGCCTGTTGCATAACTGCATCCTGCCGCAGGTCATCACGGCCCTAGGAAAAAAACACTCTTGACTTCAGCACGTGTCAAGAAAAAGAGCCTGCAAATGAGGCACGGTAGCGTAAACTTAGCCTTGACACAGCTCACGGGGCATCTAATTTTTAAGGCGTCTCTTAATTAAAGCACTGCACATGTTGAAAGTTATGCTTTTCCCTGCTTTCATGGTCACCTATTCTGCTCTCTTTTTCAGGTTGCCACTTGAAGTGTTCTTGCTGTGCTAGCCTTCAGTGAATAGTGGCAAACCAGAACTTGGACTACGAGAGCTCTTGTCTACGGCAGTCCATTACAGAATAGAAGATTATCAACATCACAAAAGAGATGGTGAGCAGATACGCTGGCCAAAGAAATGATGTGGATGAGATGTGCACCCTCAACACTGTTTACATCAAGAGTTGAGCATTGTGTGTAGTTACTTCTACAAGTTATGGACATGGGTTATGAGTGAAAAGTAGGCTTGTGCGAATAGTGAATTTTAGGTTCGAAGCGAATAGTGATTTTGGTCGAATAATTTCAAATCGAATTCGAATAGTATATATATCACGTATTATAAAGACAAATGGGCATATTTGTCATGACCTAACTAACCTGCACAATATTTTTTAAAATTTGAAACAAGGCCCATGCAAAATGCCATTGTTTTGGTTCAAAGGAAGTGGAAACAACTTTGAATAGTAGCAGGACTTGAATTTCGGTAGAATGCAAGTGATAACCTGTAAAATATGTTACGTTTTAAAATTTATTATACTTAGAGCATATAAGCCGGCATAACAAGCTTTTAAACTTAAAAAATGATGAATCGATGTGAGGGTAATACGTTCATTTAACCTTGAAGTGGGGCTTCGCGGCAGTGCAGATTTCCCCTGGATAGGTGTTTTCACGGCTTAGCATCCCTTTACTGCAGTGAAACCACCTTTACATGGGAGTTACATGCAGACTAATATACACCTGGATAGGTGCTTTCACGGCTTAGCACCCCTCCACTGCAGTGAAACCACCTTTATAGGAGGTTACATGCGGACTAATATACACTTATTCGTTCATTTCGAAAATTTTCAATAATTTAAATTCGAATAGAGACGAATTCGAATATTCTAATATTCGTTCGAATATTCGCACAAGCCTAGTGAAAAGATATAGGTATGGAGGCAAGCACCAATGTTTTGAAGCGGGGCTGGGAGCAGCACTGGAGCAACAAATTTGTAATTAGCAAACTTTTGCTTCCAGAAAATGGAAATGTAAAGAGAGAAAAGTTTATGTGCCGGGATGAAATTTCTGTGGAAGATCCTGTGCTCCTCCCAAGCAACTTGAAAAAGAACTCCGAGCAATCAGCAACTGTAGGGAACTGTAATGGTAGTACAAGTTCTATTAACGATCAAGATGAAAGCACCACACAATAGCAATAATAATTATGTATTGAGCATATGAGGCATGAAATACACCGCAAAAACCAAACAAGACAGAAGTTCGAGACAAGATGGAGTCTTGAAATGATGATCTGCTTCAGGCATCACATGTGAAAACCTGTGACCGCATTACTGGTGCAACTAAAGTCTTCAAAACAGCCTCAATTGATGCTATGTCATGCAATCATATCGCTTGTATCACATGAAATACTCACAATATAAGCATTTCAGAAGTGTTTCGTTAGCCTACTCAACAGTGTTGTACGGAACGGCGTTCCAAGGAACGACGTTCCAGGAACTAGTTCCTTTTGGCAGGAACGGAGGAACGCCACCGTTCCATTCAGGATCGGTGGAACTGTAACGGGAACTCGTTACGTTTAAGCAGGAACGGTAGAGGGAACGGCGTTCCTTCTGTAAACGTTCCACGGCATTCCACAGGAGCATGCACACGGCACATCATGCAGAACTAGGTCGATGGGCGACCGTGTGAGGCGCGAAAATGTAGTGATCGCCTATCACGTGACTGCGATGCATCCTGGTTTTCACTTCAAAGCGCCCGGCGGCGGCGCAGGGAAGCGAAAACGCCGAGACCGACCACGTGCGGGAGGAAGAGTTGATTTTTTTACTCTCATGTTTCAGTTTACGGTATCTATTGACAAGCTTAGGCAGGTTATTGGGAAGGCTACAAATTTAAAAGAAAGGGCTAATTAGGTTATGCTTGAGGTTTCCATGTGTCGTGGAAAGGAAATTATCATCAACAGGAACCGGTACGCACTCTCCTCGTCAGCGCCATCCACTTCTGCTTCTCTCTCAGAGCACGGGCGCCGATTTGTCCGGTGCGGGATGCAATAACTCTGATGGGGGGCGAGAGAACGAGTATAGAGCGAGCGAGTGGAAGGGATATACAGAAAGAGAGAAATTCTTGGCTACAAAAAGTTTTCGGCTAGGCGAGATTCAACACCGCCTATCCACGATCTGAAGGCGAGCGTCGTAACCCCACGGCTATCTAGTATTATTTTTCTTTCATGGTAATTGTTCAATACTGGCACGGAACTTTGAAGCAATTCAATACAAACAGGGAACTAATATGTTCATTTTGCTCGTATCGCGACCCAACGTCAAACACATAGTACTGAAGAATTCGCATTCATCTCTAGAGCGAATACATCAAATAACTGCCATTTCCCATTCTACACTAGAACGGTGGTAAGGATAAACACCTCACCAATGCAATATACCATTCTGGCTGACTTTCCATTTGCTCGTATACATCTCTTAGCTTAGTGACCATATACTAATGAAGAAGGATGTTGAGGAAATTACTGGCTATGCGTCGTTTCTGCAACATGCGCTCACGCTCCAAGAGTATAGCATATCTTTGTATAGTACAGTATATCAAGGGGGGTGGGAAGGAGAAGTGATGGTGAGGAGGAGCGAAAGGAGGAGGAGAAAATGAGTATAAAGAGACAGAAAAAAAAGAAAAGAAATGGAAGGCCAGCGAACGTACAATGAGAGACAGAGAGACAGATAGCGAAAAATATATAAAGAAAGAGAAAGAAAAAAAAATAAGAGAACGAAAGCAAGAAAGAGAGCAAAAGATAGAAAGACAGAGGACAAAATATACAGAAATATGTTCGCTGACTGTGAACCCGGGACTTTACTACGGTGCAAATCTGTATCCTGAACATTATTTTCTGCTCACACTGAAATATTGAATCAGCACTCATTAAACGCCCTAAGTATGTCCCTTTCGATGCAATTTCCCGTGCAAGAAATTCAGTTATATTAGCGCATTGGTGAGATTTCTATTTGAAAATGTTAAGAGCACTATCCTGACTGTGCCTTTGAAGATCAACGTTGAAAAGTGCCACATGTGTTGGACTTCCAGTAGACGAGCACGAAAGCTGCAGTTACATGTATGTAGTAAGGGCCGGTGTTCTCGAAAAGATTTGTCTAGGAGCGTTTATTTAGATTTCTTTACTTATGTATAACTTGCTGTCGGCAATGCTAAGTTCGTTTGATATACAGTAATCCCTCGTTAACTCGAAGCCATAAAATCCAGGGAAAATTTCGAGATAAGCGGTATTTCGAGTTAAGCAAAACGCCGAAAATGTTTGCCCAGGTCACTGTAAAAAGAAAAGCCAGTGCTGCCAGGAAAAGCTCCACTGCACGAGACAGCAAACCGTAGTAAAGCACAAGAATTCGGAGTTAAAAAAAAAATTTATTACCGAGGACCAAAAACTGCGTGATGCTCGCCTGTTTCGCGTTCGCGTTCGGGTCCCAGAAAGGCGTTCTCCAGTTGCTCAACACATCGCATGAGCCGTTGGTCGCCACCGCTGCATTCGACCTTGTTGCGGAGCAAGCGCAGCACGTTACGTGTTTCTGTCGTCGTAGGCACTTCTCGGGGCTCTTCCTCGTCTGCATGGTCTTCTGCGTCGTTCACGGCCATCTCAACGACATATCGGCGTCCGACAGCATTCCGGTAACGGGGACGTCCGCCTCGTAGAGCGCATACTCCTCAAAGGCGATCTCGCCAGTCTTCAGTATCGCTCACGCAGCCAGTAGCCTTGCGCACTTCATTGCACAGCTCATCACAGCCGCTGAATTCTGCGCCAATGTCTTCTTCGATCGATTCGGGGCGAGAAAACCCTGCATGTGCGAAGGCAGTTAGCAATCGCCAGCGGGCGTAGTTGGCGCCAGGCTTCGGCCATCAGATTGACTGCACCCAGAAGATCGATTTCATACTTTTTCCCATTGTCGTATGACAGCAGAATTCGGTGCAGCAGGCTTTTCCTATAATATACGGGCAATCTCAATGACTCCCTGATCCATTGGCTGGAGAACGGACGTCATGTTCGACCGGCAGGAACTCCCAGCGTAACAGCCGCCAAGTTGTCGATTTTTCCGTGACCGGGGCAGTTATCCACAACAAACAACACTTTCCGACCGTCCTTTGCCATCTTCCGGTCAAGCGCACGGACATGCTCTTCGAAAAGCGCCGCCGTCATCCAGGCCGTTTTATTTGCGCGGTATGTCACATCCCTCGGGAGCCGTGCATTTCGGAAACACCTGGGATTCAGCGACTTGCCAATAATGAGGAGGGGCAGCTTTTCATCGCCGGTAGCGTTGGCACCAAAAAGAATGGTTATCCCTGTCTTTGCGTTGCTTAGCGCCCGAGCACGCTTCGCCTTTTTGGTGTGTATGTGCGGTTAGGCAGCATTTTGTAAAAGAGAGCGGCTTCGTCGAGGTTAAAAATGTCCTTGTCCGCGTACTCCTTTGCAGCTCGGCGAGGCGTAGGTTGCGCCATGCGTCTGCAGCCTGTTCGTCGACAATGCCGCTTTTGCCGTGGATAGGCTTCGATGACACGTTATTTCGCTTCTTAAACCGCTCGAACCAGCCATTGCTGCAGCTGAAGTCCGCGTGACCCATCTGCAGTGCCAAAGCGTCTGCTTTTTCCATCATCATTTGGGTTGTCACGGGAAGATTGGCTGCTCGAACGTTTTGGAGCCACAACAGAAGTGCTGATTCGACGTCCGGGGAATTTGGACGTCCGAACGCGCTTCCGTTTGCTTGAGAAGCTTTGCTCGAAGCCTTCCAAAACCTTTTTGTTTGTTCTTGAGCACTGTCGAGAGGGTTGACAAAGGGATGCCGAATTCCTTGGCGATGCACCCACTTGCTTCGACCTGCTTTTTCTACTTCCTTGATTAGCTCGACTTTTCTCTCCAACATCAGAGATTTGCACTGCTTTGGGCGGGCCATTGTGGTCGATATTCGGAAGCGTCCGTTGCACACACCACTCACTACTCAGCAAAACTGAACTCAAGATGCGACGTGCGCAGATGCAAGGGGAAAACAAAGAATACCAGCTCGCACATGCAAGGGTTAGGTTGCGTACTGACTGGCGCACGCTGCACACGCCGCCCACGAGGCGCATAAGTCGCGCGCAGGTGCGCACATGTGATCACTCCCACAGTTGCACATGTGATCACTCCCGCGTTCGGCACGTATAGTAAGAGCTAAGCGTTCGCACGGAGCCCTCGTTTCCTGTTGGGAGTGGACTTTGCCTCTGCCCTCCCGGTCAAGATTTCGAGATATCCGCTGTTCCCTCCGGAGGAAAAGCGTTTCGAGATAAGAGGGGGCAAATACATAGCACCTATGGGAGGTTAATGCACGGCGAAAAAAAGTTTCGACTTAACCGAGATTTCGAGATAAGCGTTCGAGTTAACGAGGGTTTACTGTATGTAGCTCGATGAGAGCTTTAAATTGCTCAATTTATTCTGCCTCAGGATTATCCGACACCATATATTTATTAAAAAGTGAATTGTAAGATTAATGTAACGACACGTTCCAATTTCGGAAATGTAACTGTAACTCGTTCCTTTTGCATTTGAGGAACTTGTAACGGGAACTCGTTCCGAAATTGTGAAGGAACGAGGAACGAGCTTTCGTTCCTGTTTTAGAGGAACGTGTACAACACTGCTACTCAACAATCAATGTGGGTAGTGCAACTCGGGCATGGCCCGTATGTTTCAGCAGCCTTCTCAGCAAGGGTGTACTGCGAGCTAGCAGTGCCTTGCCGCAAGCAGCATGTGAACCGAGGAATCCATGGCGGTCCCACTGTGTGGCACCGGAATTCAGAAGCATGGTTTTATAAAGGAGGCGTTGCATGAATTGAAAGGCATGGCTTTATAAAGGAGGCATTGGCTATCAAGACAAAAATGAGCAAGTACAGAAGTTGGCAAATGATGATAACTGCGGCTGAATCTGGAAACTAGGGATGTGCGAATATTTGAAATTTCAAATATTTTTTCAAATAGTTAAGAAAGGGAAAATAGACCAACCACCCGATTGTAGCACGAGCCACAAGGAAATCCATACGGATTTCTCAGAAAGAACAGCTTCGTAGTCGCCGAAAAATTGTCCAGGTCCGGGGTTCGAACCAGGGACCAACGCCTTTCTGGGCGGTCGCTTCTACCAATAGAGCTAACCAGGGAGCTAGCAATTGGCAGCGCGAGGGCGAATTCATCGACAACTCGAAGCACATGAACACAAGTATTGCAAATGAGTTCTGCGGAATCCCGCAAGGTGGCGGAAAAGCTTCTTATTCGCCGAAATCTATTTGTTTGTCTATTGTTTGTCTAAATGTCTATTTTCCCTTTCTTAACCCTTCTGCCACCTTGCGGGATTCCACATACTTGTGTCCATGCGCTTCGAGTTGTCGATGAATTCGCCCTCGCGCTGCCAATTGCTAGCTCCCTGGTTAGCTCTATTGGTAGAGCGACCGCCCCGAAAGGCGTTGGTCCCGGGTTCGAACCCCGGACCTGGACGAATTTTTCGGCGAACTAAGGAAGCTTTTCTTTCTGAGAAATCCATATGGATTTCCTTGTGGCTTCGTGCTACAATCGGGTGGTTGTCTATTTTCCCTTTCTTAACCCTTCCGCCACCTTGCGGGATTCCGCAGAACTCATTTGCAATAATTTTTCTTATAGTGTTTGCTATTCTATTTCATTCACACTGTAATTTTACTAACCCTTCCGCCACCTTGCGGGATTCCGCAGAACTCATTTGCAATAATTTTTCTTATAGTGTTTGCTATTCTATTTCATTCACACTGTAATTTTACTATTCAAACTATTCGAACTTCCCGAAGACAAATACAATCAACGTGCGATTGGCAGTGGCCCCTTCAGATTTTAATTATGCTTCAACCCCGTCACACTCTCATACTGTAGCAAAGCTGCCTTTCAGGCTCTGGTATGGCGGCAAATGTATGGACTCGAGAAAACGCTGGTTCCAACAAAGATGTGGCAGAGGTGGGGGCTCAATTAATTGCTGCTTTAGACCTGAAATTTGGGCAGGAAGTCCGAAATATCGGACGCCGAAGATTTTTTGGCATCCAAAATTTCAGATGTTCTAATATATTGACATCTACGAGGCAGATTTGGAACTCTGGACTCGAAGGGAGCACACCCTGGTCCGCCACATCAGTTGGGCTTCCACAGAAGTTGAAAGAGGAAGAGAGGCTGAGGAAACAGCATCTTTGCCTTTCTCGTGTAAAGTGTTGTCGGCAACACTTTGGTTGCACCAAATCATGTACATAAATACAATTCGGCCTCTGCGTTGCCTCATTCTTGATAAGACAACTATGAAACACCACTACACCAGTGCTTCATCAACCTAGCCAAAAGAAACACTTTCATGTTGCTATCTCATAAAAATATGCTTAGGGATCCTCTCCAACTTTTTTTTCTGCAATTTTGCTTCGAAGTATTCAAAAAAATATTTAGAAATATTCGAGAAATATTCGAAAAATATTCGATTCGATTTGCACTCACACTTCAATATTCGAATTCACTTCACACCCAAAATTTTGCTATTCGCACAGCTCTACTGGAAATAATTTAAATGCTGTACTTTAGAAATTCCTCTAAGTATACTAGAAATGCATTGAAGAGGAACTATAATGTGAGCGGGTTGGTTAATGTACATTTTAAAGAGCTTGCAGTGCAAGCATGTGAGCGCTGAAAGAAAAGCGACACAGCGACACAGTGCAATGCTTTAAAATGTACTCTAAGTATACACTCCATTTGGAGAAGGTGTAATGGGAAAATAATTCTTCACAAACAGCTGACAAACTGATGTGCAATAAAGTATCCCACCTTGACCAGCTGCTTGTACTCGCGGCCATCTTGACCGACACAGGCGATAACCTTTGGCTTGTTGATGCCTCCGCACAGTTGATAATGCGCTGAAAATTTACGTATTCCTGGCAGGTTGCAATATGAGCCACTGCGGTCCACCTGTCAATCAGAGAGGCAGAAAAATGAAAGGGTTTT